>JASDQU010096024.1:21434-32914 GCA_032191745.1 Picea mariana | reverse complement strand
ACTAGAGAAATTTCCAGGTCCTTCCTTTATTATTATCCGGTAAATGAAGGGATACAACCTACAACACACCCACTGTAACTTTCTCTTCTTTCTCTCACAGTATCCTCACTCAAAATACAATATTAGCAATGATACATAGCCACAATACATTTCCCTCATAAAAGAGGGTTTCCTTATAGGGAAAAAAACCCTAACATAACTTCTACCATTAGATCTATGACCTTATAATGAATGGTCCAAATTTACTATGAAATTACAATATACATTTACAAGGAAACATTTTCTTCAGGAGCCTGCTTGCCCCTGGATCACACAGAGGGGGTGACCGTCCCTCTACACTCCCCCGCATGGAGGAGAGTACATTCTTCTAGGGTGTAAAGTATTCATAGGGTATAAACATGATTGAAAACAAAGACCTCTGAATCAGGAATATAATCAGGCTCCACAACCAACATTACTATCCACAACAGAGTTCAGTACTTGTATTGCATACAAAGAACATCCTCTTCTTCAATACTTATTCACTTGAAGGACTGATACTTGTCTCACTGAGACAATTTTTTGAACTCCCTGTAGGGTTATTTTCTCCCCTTCCTCATCTTCACATTCTAACATTTTATTGTAACATTCTAACTTTGCTTTATGGGTAGCCAACCAATCCATGCCAAGTAACACATCATATGATCCTAAAGGAAGTATGTTTAGATTTGTTTGGGTGGCTAGCCCATTCACAATGAATTGGTATGTTGGTAAGACCTCTGTTACCTTTCTTTGTTTTCCTGTGGCTAGTTGTACCAGCCATCATTTAGCATGTTTTACTAGCTGCAATTTACATTTCTCAACAATTTGAGGGGTGACATAACTCAAACTAGAAAGAGGGACAATCATAATAGAAACATGATGGCTGTAAATCCTACCTTCTATCTCCATCACTGAAGCTTGGTGGTCAGGTTGTCTATTATTCAAGGTTGGATATATTTTTGGCACATTCCTAGCCACATAATTGACTATGGTAGCTCCCTGGATGTTGTAAACTCTCCTATTGTCTTGCTTCCTATGTGTGAATTCCTTCAACAAATGTTCTTCTCCACATCCCCAACACTTCAAGGGTTCTCTCTTTGTATTATCTGGTTTTATTGGGGGTTGATCCCAAGCATTTATTTCCACTTTGAGATGGAATTTTTTTTTGATACACACTTTTAATAGGAAGGATTGTCTTAGAACCTTTCCCATGGTTCTTAATATTGAGGGTTTAAACCTCTTCTTCTTGAATCCCAATTTTCTTTCCTTTTTCCAATCCTTATGAGGTTATGCCTTGTGCTTGAATTTCTCATAGCAATATCTTTCTTTCCTAATGGTGTCTTCTAAGGTATCAGGTTCATCAAACTCAATATTTTCTTGAAAGGATTGGGGAATTCCTCTAATAAACTGATGTATCTTCATCTATTCATCCTTTTATATAAGGAGCATACCTCATCAGTTCAAGGAATTTGTTGACACATTCATCCATGGTGAGTTTTTCTAACTAGAGTTCATAGAACAACTTAGTCTTTTTATCATAGTACCTCTCATATAGGTACTTCTTCTTGAAATATTTATAAAATTGTCTCCATGACAACTATTTCTCATGAATTCTTTTCACATTCCTAAGGTACTACCACTAGATGGAGGCCTTTCCCTTTAAGTTGAAAATGGCTATTCAGGCCTTTAAATTTTTGGAGTAGTCATGACCATGAAGAGTTTAAGAAAGATAAGCCACCCACTTCTTTTTGGAGTAGTCATGGACTTTGAAGTACTTATTTAGGCCAAGTAGCCACACTTTTGATTCTTCCCCATTCTTAATCTCTCCATAATAAGTGGGTGGCTTATCTTTCTTAAACTCTTCATGGTCACGACCCTTAACACTTTTTCTGCTTTTTCTTCTCCCTTGAAGGGGTGAATTGGTCTCACTGCTACACAATTTCTTGGAGCTTCCAGCTCCCTTACTAGAGGATTCTTCATATGAGTCCTTGACATTAGCATGCCTCTTGGCTCCATGTTGGGCCTTCTTTGAGGTGCTTCTTCTTGTGTTGTTACTTTCAAGGCCATGTTTTTGTATCTCAGGTGGACTTTGGTTTTTCATAATATTAGTTCTGTCCACATTACTGGCCATTGTTCCATGTTGAAAATGTCTCTTTATTGATAGGATTTGCAACACGACTACATTAATTTTAGTTTGTTTCTCATGTTCTTTTATCAGTATTTCATTGTCTTCCTTACAACTTTGTAATTCTACCATAAGGCTTCTTACATTTTCAACTAAGTCTGGAGGGGTGTCCACCACTCTCCCCTCATTAGATTCTTCTTCTCTATTATTGGATATTTATCCCAAATCATGATGTGTCACCATTCTTTAAGTTGTAGCTTTCCTTGATGTCCACTAACTATTTGAGTGTTGATAACACCATTTTTTGTTAGTTAGTTTTCCTCAATTTTATGAACAACACAGGTACGTTTTGTAAGGTAAAATTAACTTCATTATTCCACATATAAAAATAATATGTAGTTCATATTTAAAACATGTAAAGAAAGAAGAAGGTCTCACTCTTTCTAGTAGTAAGGATTAAATAATCTATTACAGGTGGGAAGGGTAGTGTGCCCTGCCCCTTAAAGGTTTTCTATTAAAATTTTATTCCACTCCTTCATGATCCCAAGCAGGCCAAGTGTTGTTTCTTTCTCTGATACCACTCTTTCACACACCCAACCCCCTAAGTATCCTTTTAAGGGATGCTGGTATAAATTTTCCACTTTCCTACAATTCCTTGAATTCCTCGGTTGAGGACGCCATCGCCTTATGCTCACCGAGAGTTTTCCAATGACTAAAAAATTTCCCAAAATCAAGTTATGGTTTGACAGTTATAATATTATAAATTTTTTGGGGCATCCTTGACCAATGGCCATCCCCTTCTCCACGTGGAATCCATGTAGCTTCACCTCTCTCACACCGTCTGATAAGGCACAATCGTGACCTAGGTCACCATCCCCTATTGATGAAGTGGTTGTTGGTTGTAGGGAGTATCTCCTGGTCTTTGCAAATATTGGGACTTAGGCCCTTCTTCATTCGTGTACATTTCTACAACATCCCCAGAGACTAGAAGTCTCTTTCCACTCCAAAATCTATGGTGTATCTATATCCACCCTTAGATCCAATGGTTGATATTTATCTTCACTTAACACATGGTTTATATGTGACAAAGGGGGGGTCCCACACATGAATTGTGACCAATCCCACGACACCACGTGGAACCATACAGTCATGCCACATCACCATGGCGTACATGGGCCCATCCAATCGGATCTGGACACTACAAAAAGGGAAACTTCGATTCTTTGACATTTAAACCACCTTCCTACATCCTTGAGTTTTCCCAGAGCCTCAGAGTCCCGAAGTGTTGAACTCCTAGAGAGGGTCCCACACACATACCTATGATGGTAACTTAAGGTTAATCACAGGATTTATTTAATCTCGTAATTAAGTAATCTTTGACCTTCGGTCCATATTCCAAGTTACACTCTACTTAAACTCATGAAATCCTAAAGGATGAAGTCCCAAACTCACGTGGACTGTTGATATAATATCCTTCAGGATCCCTTTTGGTAATTCGATCGGGAACAATGGAAGGATAGAATAAGTAGGAGTATTGACCGACAGGATCTGGTCTTCACTAATATGTGACCCCCTCGGTCAGTAATACTACGAAGAGGTTGAAGGATTCAGGGTTATATGAGTCGTGAAGTAGTGAAATCCCATTGACTGTTCGATGAGGTATATGGTTCAAGTGTCTTATCTAACGTCAATCCATAAGAGGGTGTTGACACGGTTATACCATTGATTTGTGATCATGATAAATAGTGTAGAAATTCCTTATGATTGAGGATTTGTTCAGGGTTTAACGAGAATAAAGATCCCATGGTAATGGATAAGAAATTGCCAGTTGTCGATCAAACCATCAGGTAATTGTTCCCGTAGATCCTGAAGCTCAAAAATATTATCTCCTTTTGAGTGTAGTGAAGGGTTCGAGGACCCTAGTCATATGGGACTTTGACAAGCCCCATAGGGATACACTCTTAAATCTTATCCAATGTGTGGTTAAGTCCATGGAATTGATCTCATGGTCACTTGGAAGAATAATTTGAATGAATCACCCTTCATCTACATAGATCGAAATCAATAATAGGGCAAAAGGTAACTTCAAGGGATCTACGAGTTTGAATCAGTCCTATAGATTCTGTCTTGACTCTATAATTTTGGACTTGATCCCTTGAAAAATATTTTTTAGGTTTCGCATGAATAGACTCAGTCAAAAGGTTAACTCGCCTTTTGCCCCAATTGCATTTAAAACCCATTAATAACAATCCTCCTTTGCTAAATAAGACTCAACAAAAGCCATTGATAGAATATGATATTCAAATTATACTTAAAATTTCCTAGGACAAAAGGTCATCAAAGTTACATTTTTTTATCTTTCAACATATAAACAAATTATGCCATTATTTATCTCAAGAGATAAACAAATTATTCCATAAAAAAACTACTCAATAAAATATAACCTTAGAATCAAAATTATCTGAGACATTGAAATTAGTTGGCAACTGTTGAAAGGGGTTCCCTTTTCCACCCAACTATAGGCATGGTTTCTCTTGGATTATTCCTCAATTGGCCAACCCCTATCTAGATCATGATTCCATGAGAGGGGTTATTCTTAATCTTAGCAACAACAAGGGACAAATGTTACTCTCCTTTTCCCACAGGAACTTGGAAGTTCAGTTTTCTAGCCACCAAGCAAGGGAGTCAGCTGGGATTATTCACTCAATCACTACAAATTCATTTATAAAATTGATTAGAAAACATTGTCCAAGTGTTCTTGTAACAAGAACAAATTATTTCTCAATTACCTTCATAATCCAAGATCCTCATTCACTCTTCTTCGAACCAGTCCTAAGCCCCATTTGTGTGTCTCCTTTCTTCTTCCCTCTAACCACAATTTTTCCTTCTTTTTCTTTCCTTTTCTAGCAATATTTCATGGGTCAGATCAAGAATTTTCCAGATGGGTCCTCTGCCCATCTCCTCATTGACTCTTGAGGAGGACTTCCCAACTACCATACTAACTAGTAATTAATTTTTTTGGGCCATAAGACTGTTCTATTTATGTGGAATTTATATCCAACAGAGTACCATCCTAGTGGCAGCAATTTCACCATTATTGGTTCCCCTTACCATCACTCTCACACAACATGATCTATACTAGCAATGCTCTTTCAGTAGTCATGCCACAATTTCCTTTTAGTTAATAAAAAAATATATACACTACCTTCTATAGCAAGGTTCATTGTTTTTCCAACATTCACATGGCATATTGTTCCATAGTCTTGTTCACAATAATAATAATATTTACAATATAGGGGAAATAGGGGTGTTACAGTAGTGAAGTCACATTGGTGGGTTGAATCATTCATGCTACTATTTGTAGAATCTAGAAGGGATTCATGGTTTATAGAAGGCCGATTTTCTTCTCATTTATAGGCTGAGGTATAAGTATAGTTTGCAAGGGTGTTTGGAGGGCTGAGTTTCTCATTAAACCATGCCAAATAATTTATAGGAGGCTACAAACCCACTTGGAGGAGAAAACAATAGTACAGGAGATAACATGTGGTTTTACAGGAAATCAAAGGACCTCTTAGGGTACATTTGGTGTGAGTATAGGAGGGTTGTGAGGATGTTTGGCTAAGAAGAGGCGGTTTGGAAGAAAATTGTGGGCTTGATTTCGATTTGGGAGGGTTTCCAATCTTGTTCTGATTTGAAACAGTGCAACACCATATTCAATAGAGACATTGGCATCACTTTTTCAAGTTATGATTGTTACTTGCATGCTTAGGAGCATGTTACAACTGCACAACAACCTTTAGTTATTGCTGTTGGAGTATATTGTATTGGTTTTCACCATTCATAATAAAATTCGATCATTGTATGTTATTTCTCATGTTTATGTTGTATGTAAGAAATATGTTTGAAAAAATGCCCATGGTTGAGTTAGTTGAAAAGTTTTTGATAAAATTTGTCAATCAACAATAAAACATTGTATGTAACATGTGTGCCAAAGATACACAAATAAATTTTTAATTCTTCAATATCCTATATATCCCCTAGGGATATCACATTGGGTCCCATGAATAAAATAGGATGAAATGTGATTGTTTAAGGGTGGTTGGGAGGTTTAAGGTTAGGGAAGTTATGAAATTATGTAGATTGTGAACTAGTAGAAGTGTTGTGAATGCTATGACAAAGCATCATATTTATATAGGTGAAGGATTCAAGGAAAGAGATGATCTGGTATTGTTGACAGCTTGAGGATATTGGTGCTTCCAACAGATCAATGTCTTTTATAGGTTGGTGCCTTCAAATATTGCATCTGTAGGTTGGTGTCTACAATAATTATTGATTTGGTGCTCAACTGAGGTGATTGATGTCTCCTGGAGGTTGGTTCTTGAAAAAATTGTAGTTGTAGGTTGGTTCCCATTTGATTTGTTGAGTTGGTGCTTAGATGAGGATATTGGTGTCTCTTGTTGGTTTGTGCCTTCTAATGTTGTAACAAAAATTTGGTGCCTACATGATTTTAGAAAGATATGCTTTTTGTTTTTCTCCCATTTAGGTTTACACATTAAATCTCTGTGTACTTTGGATTGTATGGTTGTTTATTTATCATTAACTATTGCAGTTGGTAAAGTGAAAAATTGATAAATATTGTAAGAAAATAAAGTAAGTCTTATACTAATTCACCCCCCCTCTTAGTATAAGTAAGTGTGACAACAAGATATCCTAGCAAAAATATTTATAGAATACTGTTGTCAAAAATTGTCAAAATATGTTTCCAAATAGTGTGAAAAATATCTCTTTTTTCTATGTATAAGAAGAAACTTGAATTAAGAAAGATGGAACATTAATAGGAAAACTCATCCTTAAAATATTGACTCAATAGAGAATAATATATGCATATCCAAAAGCCAAAAAATTAAAACTAAAGGTGATGAAAGAACACAACCCAAAAAGAAAAATCACTCGATCTCACTATGCTAAGTCAATATTAAAAACCATGCTAGTTGAAAGTAACCTAAGGAAATGGGCAATGGTTAAGGAACCATTGTAATAACTCCAAACCCATGATAAAATAATCATCCACATAAATTAGAAGGAATTGGAGTGGGATTAATTTAAGATGGGCATAATTTTAACACTCAAAATTACATTTATTGTATGTTGGACGACAAAACCAAAAAAAAAAAAACCCAATCTAAGAAAAATATTTCCAATTCGAAACATGTTAATGCAAGTTTTAAATCTGTGAAGTAAAGCAATGCATATATATTCTAAGAAAAACATAAATTAATCAATGGCTCACACATATAGTACATAAAGATTTACGTTGGAAACCCTTAACTGGGAGAAAACCAACTTTCCTTGGTGTCACACCTCTCAAATATTCATTGTGTTAATCTCACCATTCACAATACAATATATACATAAAATTTTGGGTATTATGCAACTACCAAAACCCCAATCCCTTAAATTCGATATTAATTTAGAAAACCACTAAAAATAGCAAAAATGCTAAAATAGAAAAAAACACCACAAAATAATAATTTTAGGGCATTGCCCCAATCCGATACCCATGGGACCTCCCTAGGAAAGTTCCAGGAATACATGCCACAAAGACCGATAGGTGATGGGATCATCAGACATAGTTTTCAAATATGACACACCCCCACATGCATGCAAATAATATAACACCTACCCAACATTCGCCCACTTGTTGTTTTCTTTGCATGAAAGGGATCACATGATTACATAATCAACAATCTAGGATAATAATTCCCATTGTTTCTCTACACCAGGAGAACTTCTCGAAGCTCACGGAATTTTTCAATGAATCTGCAACATTCTTCAAAGTGTCAACCTTCTCCAGCAACACCTTCTTGACATTCTTCAAAGTGTCAACCTTCTCCAGCAACACCTTCTTTTATTCAACCATGTCGCTCATAAATTGATACTGAACATCAATAAGATTTGTCTTTGAATGATAAGTTGGGTTCTTTTCCAATAATATTGCACTCTGACTGTCACAATCTAACCTTACTTCTTGTTGTACCATCCCAATACATAAACACAATCTCTATAACCATATTTATTCCTTCAATGCATGAGTGGTTTCCTTGTATTTGTCTTTTGTAGTTGAGAGTTTCACTACAACCTATATTTTCCTCATCCAACCAATTGCTCCTTCAAATAGGTTAAACACGTACCCACTTGTAAATATTCTATGATCTGTATCTCCAACTTAGTCTACATCAACAAACTCATGTATGTCCAACACTCCTTCCAATCTTAATATTCCTTAGTATCACACTCCATAACTAGAAGAGTCACAAAAATACCTGAAAATCCTCTATACTATTGTCCAATGCTCCTTCCTTGGTTTTGACATATACCTGCTCAAAAATCCCACTGCATGTGAACTATATGGTCTATTACAAACCATTGCATACATCAAATTTCCAACCACACTAGCATATAGAACATGGGACATGTCCTCTTCCTTCTCTTGTGTCTTGGGACATTGCTTTACAGATAATCTTACACCTATAGGAATAGGAACCTTAACCGATTTACTTTCATGCATATTAAATCTCTGCAATATCGTCTCAGCATATTTTCTCTGATTCAACCAAAGTTTCTTGTCTTCCAATCTCTTTTAATATTTTTTCCCATAATGAAGTTAGTAGCACCGAGATCCTTCATGTTAAATTTGGAGGATATCTTTGATTTCACCTCCTTGATAACTTCCATGTTATTTCCTACCAGCAACATGTCATTAACATACAACACTACATAAATTAAGTGATTACCAATTTGCTTGGAATATACACAGTGATCATCCCTACTTCTCACAAATCTCATGCCAAGGACGTATGTGTCAAAATTTTGGTACCACATCCTAGGTGATTAGTTTAGAACATGCAATTAATTCTTTAGCTTGCAGTCTGGCTCTCTATATCTCTTCACTGCAAATCCTTCTAGCTTCTTCATGTAGATTTCTTCTTTCAGATCCCCATGTAGGAATTTTGTCTTCACATCCATCTTTTCTATTTCAAAATCAAAATAAACAACAAAAGATAAAATAAATCTAATAGAATTCAACTTGGAAACAAGAGAAAACATTTCACCAAAGTCAATTCCCTCTACCTAGGAATAACCTTTCGCTACTAACTAAGCTTTGTATTTATCAACTTTTCCTTCTGCATCCAACTTCTTCTTAAAAACCCATTTTGTTTCAATGTCATTTCTTCTAGTTGAAAACTAAACTATATCTCATGCCTCATTCCTATCCAAGGAATCCATCTCTTCAACCATGGATTTCTTCCAGATTTTACTATCCTATGAATTCATTGCTTCTCTGATAGTTCTAGGATCATCATCAGTAATAGATAGAGAAAAATTATCACAAAATTTAGGTGGACTATACCTTTATATTTTCTTTGTTTCCCTCATTGATCTCCTCAATACTAGAGTATGAGTTTCTTCTTCTTCTTCTTATTCATCTTCTTCCATTCATTCATATTTTGCATCATCCAACTCAAACTCTATTTTCTCAGGTTCTTCTTTCCTTGGTAGGAATTATTGTTTAGGAACATCTTTAACCTCTCTAAAAAAACCATTTTGACTATAAACAGTCTTCTTAGTTTCTAGGTTCCAAATATTATAACCTTTCATACTATCTTTACAACCAATAAAGATACACTTTTCAACTTTATTATCCAATTTACTCCTATTTTCCTTTGAAACATGTACATAAGCATCACAACCAAACACTTCTATATGTTCAAGAGATGGTTTCTCACTAGTCCATACCTCATGGGGATTTTTTTCCACCAATGTTGACAAGGGTGATCTATTTACTAGGTAACATGCAGTATCCACTGCCTCTGCCCAAAATTCATGTCCTAACATGGCACCACTAGGTATGCTCCTTTCTTTTTGCATCAACGTCCCATTCATACTTTCTGCAACCCCATCCTATTGAGGTGTGTATGGAGTAGTCTTATTTCCTACTATAGCACACTTATTACACAACTCTTTGAATTTATTCCCACAGAATTGTCCACCATTATATGTCCTCAACACCTTTATTTTCTTCTCTTTCTGATTTTCTATGAGAGCCTTAAACTCTTTAAACTTATCAAATACCTTATATTTCTTCCTAAGAAAATAAATTCATGTGTTCCTTGCCAATTTATCTATGAATGAAACATAATAAAAATATTTACCTAGTGATGGAATAGACACATGTCCAAACACATCACTGTGTATCAACTCTAAGATCCCCTTTGCTCTTCTAGCACCAGATGGGAATCTTAATCAAATTTTTTTACCATATAAAAAATATTCACAAAAATCAAAATCCAAGGTGAAATTATGCATACCTTCAACCATACCTTTACTATGTAGTTTTCGAAGGCCATTTTCTCCAATATGTCCCAGTCTTTCATGCCATAACATGTTATTCTTTTTGGGGACAATATGGATTTTGTCTTCCTTATTTCTCTGCTCAGGTAAAATAGAACTATTGCACCCACTAGTATAAGTTATTCCCAAAACCTTGTACATAGTTCCATATTGAAATCCCCTCATCAACACCATTGCTCCTCTGACCATCTTGCAAGTTCCCTTTCCCAATAGAGTATCCACACCTACATCATCTAACTTACATACAGATATTATGCTCCTAGCTAGATCTAGAATGTGTAGAACTCCAGGGAGACTTCTAATCCTTTCATATTTCAACAACAAATTAGTTGTTTCATGTCCCATTATATTGGTTCTCGAGACATCTCCTATGAATACATTGTTGGATTACTGAGAAGGGGGGTGAATCAGTAGTAGGGAAATAATCCTCTTTAACCACAAAATGCAAGTGTTATATCAATGTAGCATTATCATCCAATAGTTGCATATTAAATAAACAATGAACAAATGAGAAATCATACACATACACAGTACACCCGTGTTTTTACGTGGAAACCCAAAGAGGGAGAAAACCACATAATGATTTTTCTTATATTTTTTTAAGAATTACATTCATTAGAAGTACCAACTTCTTTTTGTTTTCCAACTGCAAATGGAAGGAGGCTCCAACCCTGTTAAGCCCTAATATTGGCTCATTACCCCTTAATTGGGGCATATTATATTAGTAATGTTATTTTATTTATGTCAGATTTAGTCCATTAGTTGTAATTATACCTCCTAGTCTCCTATATATACCAAGGAGACATTTTCATTTTGAATCATCTTGTACTTGAACATTTAAGTGGGGTAAAAGGAGGTTTCCCCCTCAAAGAGGCTTATTATCTGAAATTATCTCTTTTTCAAGGCGTTGAGTACTTTTTCT
>JASDQU010096024.1:3701-15247 GCA_032191745.1 Picea mariana | reverse complement strand
GTTGATGAGTAGTTGATACATGATTGGTACATACTTGGTACATGGTTGGAGGCACTTGTTAATAGTATTGTTGACACGTGGTTTACGGATGATGTAGCATACTTGTATTATTAGAAACACATATTGATCTTGGTGATGATTATGAGTTGTTGTGTTATACTTGGTTGATGCACATCTTTGAGATTTGTCTTGGTGATTGATCTTTGTGAGTAGATCTTATTTGGTTGATAACATTGATGAGACAGGTTGTTGTGATAGGTTGTTTGGACAAGTTGTTGTGACAGGTTATTTGTACAGGTTTGGTGCATGGTATAGGTTGAGGTACATGTTGGTACATGATTGATGCACTTGTTTATGGTACAAGTTGATTACAGGTTGTTTGGTACAGGTTGGTGCATGGTTGATGCACGTGTTTATGGTACAGGTTAATTACAGGTTGAGGTACATGTTGATGCATGGTCGATGCATGGTTCAGGTTATTGGTACAGGTTATTTGGTGCAAGTTGATTGGTACATGTTTACATCAGTATATCTCACAGTGATAGTGTGACAGTGGTTCCATCATTCTACTTATACGTCAGGGCGGTTGGACGGGGCAAGGACAGGTGGTTGTAGCCACCTTCCGGTTGTAGCCAAAGAACATAGGGGGTTGTAGCCTCCTTCTGGTTGTACCCAGAGAATTAAGAAGTTGGAGCTTCCCTCAGGTTATAGCCTGAGAAACTAGGGGGTTGGAGCCTCCTTCCAGCTGCAACATAAAAACAAAGGAAGTTGGTGCTTCCAATGAATGTAATTCTTCAAGACATATAAGATAAAACATTATGTGGTTTTCTCCCGCTTTGGGTTTCCACGTAAAACACTGGTGCACTGTGTATGTGTATGATTGTTCATATGATAATGATACATTGATATAACACTTGGATTATATGGTTAAAAAGAATTAAATTGCTCTATTACTGATTCACCCCCCCTCTCAGTAATCCAACTGTGGGCTTACCTTTCCGGTAGGTTTTCAGGCAGCCCCATTTTAAATTTCCGACCAATCCAAAAAAAATTCTAAGCATCTGGGTTGGTTTAAAATGGGGCAAAATCCCAAGGGTAAGCTTCTGAAATGCATGGAACTTTGATCCATGCAAAACTCAGACTACCCCTAAAAATCTAGCCAGATTCCAACCCATTTATTTCTCTGAAAAGCGGATCTGTTTGCTCCAGAGTTAGCCTACTAAAAAAATCTATGGTTGAGAAAAATATTTTAAACAAGATTTTCTATGGTTGAAAAGAATATTTTGAACCAGATTTTCGAGCACATGCGGGAAGCTATAACCCAAGTGAATCTTTTGGGTGTTATTAGTGTTTTAACCAATTTCTGGAGAATGGTTAGAATTGTTTTAACAACAACATAACTATTAGCGTGGATCTTGGGCGCTGGTTAGAGCACACACGAGAGGAATCTCGATTCCTATTTACTGATCGAGTATCCTGGCCAATTGAGGGGAATGCAGGTGTGTTATTCTTGTTATGCAAAACCAGATTTCATCCCCACAGTGAAGAATAAGTGGTGGATCGAACCCTTCCTTCCAACTAATGAAATCTGGCGCAGAGGAGCAAGTTGGATTGCACTTGTCATTAATTTCTATATGTTGTTTGTTTTCTAAAAATGGCCTTAACCCAGATATATATATATTGTATGAGATTTGGCTCCAAGAGGAGCGATATAGACATTTTAATGTTGTCACTGAGATCGAACTCTGAAAACCTCATTTTTCCTTTTAATAAGAAGGGTCGGTTCATGAAAGAATGTGTTTAAGAGCTGTAGAATTGTGTTTTAAGAGTTTATGAGGCAGCGAGCACTCGGAGCAAGAGCCCACATAAGTGGTACCACGCTGCCTGGTATTTTAAGTTTATGACTTATTTTTAAGTTTAACACTGCGTTATAGATATATAAATGTTATTGAGTGCATCTTTCTGATTTCCAATTACAACTACAATGTTTTACAAATATATGCTTTGTTTTAAGTTAGATAAATTTTACAAGTTATGTTAATTTTGTAATTTGAGTTTCAAGTTAGATAATTTTTACAGGTTGTGTTAATTTTGTATTAATTTTGTAATTTGATTGCAGAAATTTCCTTTTTACTGGATGAATATTAGAGATTGAGATCCAATCACAGAGCTGGAAGAGATTACATGTTGTTCATGTATTTCAAATCCATGTGGTAGCCATATATTGGGCTCATGATTAGACCTCTTAGTTCAAGATTTAAGAAATCAATTTGCTTTTCAATTATATATGCTTATCATTAATATTGTTTTTGATTTCCAGATTAGGAGTTAGTTTTACTATTCCTCTCATCAGTCAATACAAGTACTTCTACTTTGCACAAATTGTGTGTGTGTCTCACAAGGACAATAAGCAACCCTGGTTTATAAAGTTAAATGACCAAGTGTTCCTAGCCTTAAAACAAATCTATATAATAACATTATCACCAGGTTTGGCTAAAAACCTGTACCTATGAGTAAGATGAGTGATGTAGATGTCTAGAGAATATTTGAAAAGGAAACCTATAAGATGGTTTGAGGAGAAGTGGTGTTGTAAAAAGCTGTTCATATTTGAACATTGTACAAGCTATTGGGGAGCTTTGTGAGTAATGGGTGTAACGGTTTCATTGATCACGAAGTGAGTAAAGAAACATATAGGACCCCTATTGTCCCTGTAGAGAAATAAATGATTTGGCATCAAAGATAGGGGCATATATGAAAGAAGGGCCTTCAACCTTCACATCATAAATGTATGTTTGAAGGAATTTTTGTGTGCTCCTTGGTAATTTGGTTTTTATGAACATTTTGTTTATGATAAACCGAATTGGGTCAAATTCACTCATAATGCTAAAAGAGAAGAAGGGATTCTATAGTTGATACATAGTGATGTGTTTGGACATGTTTTTTGTTCTATCATTGGGTAAATATCAGTACTGTCTCATTTATAGAATATTTCTCAAGGAATAGATGGATATATTTCTTTAAACACAAATATGAGGTTTTTGGTAAATTTGAAGAGTTTAAGTCTCTTGTGAAAAAATAGACAAAATGAAGATAAAGGTGTTGATGATAGATAATGGTGGAGAGTTCCATGGTAATAAATTTGAGGAGTTATATAAGAAGTGTGGAATAGAAAGGAAAAATAGGACTCCATACACCCCTCAAAAAAATGGAGTTGCAAAAAGAATGAATAGGGCATTGATGGAAAAGGCAAGGAGTATGCTTAGTGCGCATTGTTAACACATGAAACCTAGGCAAAGGTAGTGGATAATGCATTTTACCTGGTAAATTCATCACCTATATTAGCGTTGGTTAATAAAATTCCACATGAAGAACAAACTTGGTAAGAAACACTCTTTTGAACATCTCTGAGTTTTTGGTTGTTATGCTTATGTGCATGTTCTAATGAAGAAAAGGAGTAAGCTCAACAACAAAGCATAAAAATGTATATTTATTGGTTCTAAAGATGGTGTAAAAGGATATAATATTTGGAACCTAGAATCTTGGAAGACAATCTATAGTCCATATGCCATTTTCATAGAGAATAAAAGTGCTCTTAAGAAGGAAGGACAACCAATAGAGGAAGAACTGGGAAGGATGCAATTTTAGTTGAAAGATGAAGAATTGAACTCATGAAAATATGATTAACTAGATAAGAAGGAGCCTCAAAACTCAATCTTGAGGAAATCAACACGAGAAAGAAAAAAATTGGAAAGTTATAATCCACCTTTTTTTTCTTTTGTTTTATCTACAACTGATGATGATCCTAAAATGGTTAGGGAGGCAATTAATCTAAAGGAAGGTAAATTCTAGAAGAAGGCCACAATTGAAGAAATGACTGACTTGGACAAACATGTGAAGAAGGAAATCGATTGGTAGAAAATGGGTATTGATGACGAAGTTTAGTACATAAGGTAAAGTGGAGAAGTACAAAACTACCTTAGTAGCGAAAGGATATTCTCAGGTGGAGGGAAATTCATTTTGTGGGGATTTCCCATATGTTGCAAAGATAACATCCATTATATTTATTTTTTCTATTGCTATTGTATTTGACCTTGAAGTAGAGAAAATGGATGTGAAGACAAAATTCCTAAATGGGGATCTAGAAGAAGAAAACTATATGTTGTGTCTAGAAGGTTTTACAATGAAAATAAAGGAGAAATTGATGTGTATGTTGAAGAAATATCTTTATGGCATTAAAAAATCACTAAGGATGCGGTACCAAAAGTTTGATACATACATTTTGGGACTTTTTTTTTCACAAAGGAAAGTTGATCATCATGTGTACATCAAATAGGATGGAGATCATTTTATTATTGTGGTGATGTATGATAATTATATCTTATTAATTATAAATAGTAGGAAATAATCAAGGATCTTAAGTGTCTATTGACATCCTAGTTTGATATGTAGGAACTTGGTGCTGCAAATTTGATTTTGGGCATGGAATTTAAGAGCGATTGTTTAAATAGCAGACTCTAGTTGAATTAGAGGAAATATGTTGGGACAATTTTGTAGAGGCTTAAGATAGAGGAATGTAAACCATTTAAGAGTCTTATTCTTGTGGGTGTAAAGTTATTTGTAGAATAGTGGCTATAGATAGAAGAAGAGCTAGAGGGCATGTTTCATGTTCCTTATACAATAACTATTGAATGTTTTATGTAGGCCATAGTCTGTATTAGACCATATATTTCCCGTGCAATGGGAGTTTTGAGGAAATATATGTCAAAAATTGGGAAGGAAGATTAAACTATTGCAAAGAGGGTTTTTATATATTTGCATAGAACTTCAAGTCATACAATATATTACCAATGAAGGCCTAGACCAAACAAAGTATTGGATGTACATGTTTTATTTATGTAGACTAAAATGGAGATATGGATCATTGAAGATCCACAAGTGGTGATGTGTGTAACCTATTTCTTGGAGTAGTTAGYTGGACAAGCAAGAGGAACAATTTAGTTGGTCTCTCAACTACACGAGTTGAGTACATGGTAATCACTCATGTGAGTAAGGRAGTGGTATGGTTACAAATACTATGATAAGATGYYATGGTYCTACAAAGAGTTGTAGGCATAGATTGTGACAGTTAAAGTGCAATATTTCTAGCAATGGACCCTTGTTGGAGGGCCTAGTTGACTAGTTGACTAGGAAAAGTAGTCAACTAGAATGTATATAATTATATTCGATTAGATAGTTGATTCAGTYGACCATCYCAGGTAGTTATGGAAGTTTTATATGTAACAATGGAGCCTCACTTTGCTACTAGCCATGGTCATGTTGGATACAAGGGTTCMCAAAGTCTTCGAGAGTCCAAAAAAATGTTCAATTGATAAAAGAACACACARGGTAATCGATTTATCATTATTATATTAATTTCAAACAYAGTAATAAATAAATTATACTAAGAATACTATGTTTATTTTCAATTTCAKTTATAATRATCAAGTATAAATTGTGTGGAATCTCGGTGCATAGAAAGAAACATGTTTCTCAAAACATTAGCTAAAGAATTACCTAATGGGAGTATCAAATTCAACTCTAAACTTGTTTCCATACTTAAAAACTAGCTCTCCTTTCACCACACTAGAGCTAGAAGACATAACATTCATCACAACTAATGTAGGATTGTAGGTATTAACAATTTGCATACCAACTAATTTGTCTTGATGTTTTCTAAATCAATATGTGTTGTTTAAAACTGATGTGATGTGGTTATGTTGATTAGTTCATAATAGGTTGTGATTGAATGCATTTGATAGTTGTAGAGTGGGTGGGTTTAGAAGTTGCTAAGCCTGTAGGACATGTTTCCTTCAGAGGAATGGAAAAGTGTCCTTAGGGTTATCATGAAATAGATATAATTTGTCATGTCATGAATGAGTGGCCTCAAAATGTATCTATGAATGGACCTTTGTGATAATGGAAGATTGGATGAGGACATTGCCACCCATCCTTGGAATTCATCTTTCATTTATGGTACCAACAAGTTCGATCATTTGATTGATGTTCAGACTATAGATGATAGGTGGTTTCCACCTCTGCAAAAATGGTGTCCCATGTGCGGAATACTTCTCACATCACCTCCCTCACATCACACAAATAACATTTTTACCAAGCTACATCAAACTCTATTTATTTCTATGGATCCCTATGGATAGGTCCCTGATTTGCGTATCCCACATAGACAAATATTGGCCCTACTCTAGGTGACAATATTGATGCTTGTGTGTGTGTGACCTATTAGATCAACACCAAGGATTTAAGGCTCATGATAATTCACCATATTAGCATCATGCTACCTCTTGTATTTCACCTTCCATTTCTTAATCAACTCTATACAATCATTTGTATTATTCCCTATCTTATGAAAGTAACCTTAGTGAGGCTAGTGAGGTTGCAAATCATTTCTTCCGATATGGCCCACTTCATGACAATCATAATACTATGGTGGAGAAAAATGCACATCATTCTACAAAACTTTGTTCTCCTAATTATGATTTTGGACCCTATTCCAGGCCCCGATAGACTCAACTACAAATGGGTTCTTCTCAAATCACTCTAATAATGCAGATAATATGCAACAATGTTTGTATGGTAAGTGTTTACCCCAAAAAAGTTGTAGTGAAAAACCACTACAATGCCACTATATTTTTGTAGTAATGGGTAGTGGTGGTGTTGACGTAGGAAAATTTCCCTTCAACAAATAGGGGTGCTCCTTGGTGTAAACTCCCAATTAGACCTCACATTGTTTGGTGTGGGAGACCAATTTGGATTTTGCCCCAACTACCATTAACAATAAGAGTGGGTATGGGGTGATTTAAATGAAAAACATAGTGAACTAATCTAAGTGATAGAAGTAAATTTATTCTAACCTATCCTATCTAGGAGCGAGCTAACAAGGTAAACATATAATTAAACCACTAATTCCTTCTTGCACTTCAAAAAACATCATATTTTAAAGAAAAGAAAAAAAATAATAACATATGAATAACACATGTGCACAAATTATTTTGAAACAACTAGATCATTCAAAACCATCCATTCATCAACTCGGGACAATAATATAATAAAACTAATAAGATGCAAAGCTATAAAACACGTAGAAAAATAATCTATTCAATGAACAATATAACCTTACAACAATGAAGATGACGATGCAAAAGTTGGAAGTAGTTCACAACAAGCACATCATATAACACAAGACCACTTTTTCTCCAAAATGGCCCTGAGGGATTCTTCTCATTAAAATTCTTAAGTAGTTACAAAAGTTACAAAAAGTAAGAGCCCTTTCAAAATGGTGCTCTTGTGCATATATAGCCAATGAGTTGAAATTGCTTCTTGGGATTTATTGACTTCTGATTAGCGGAAGCAACTCTCGGGCTTCCCTAATTTGTCTTTTCCTACTTTATACATTGTACATTATAACTTAAAGAAAGGTATTAAACACATCCTTCAGCCTTGTCTTTGAAACATGCAGTCCACACTTCATGATAAGAGGCAATTCCAATCACTCTTCTAAAGATTAGGTCTTCTAATGTGACTTCATATGTGGCTGCATCCTGGGACATAGAGTCCATGTCATTCTTTAGTGTAACAAAAAATGAACTAAGTACATCATTGTATTCAAAGGGTATTGCAATGTGTTCCTCTAACATAAATTTTGTAACTCACTGAGCCATTCCCATTGATAGTATTCTTGAATGCATGTTTGCTTCCATTCTGTAATGACTTCTTTTGTTGACCTTGGTTGACCTAGATCTCCAATTTTGAGAAACTTGCATCTCTTAGTCAGTTTCTCCATAACAACATGAAGGTGTTTACAATGGACTATTGAATTTGATACATCTTTCTCAAGTTCTTCTCCTTTCTTTTGGAAATTTGCAAGGACTACATAGTTCAACTTATTTTGTTTTTAAGTCATCCTAGGGAGACCTTGAGGTGCATTTGGATTTTATTTTGGCCATTTTTTCAAATTGACCATACCTACACCGATTCCCTATAGCTCTATATTTTTTTTCTTAACTTTGTCTTCCATTGCTAATAATTGTGTAAACAAATCTTGGAAATCCTTTAGGTTGGTGTATAATTTTCTTAAAGTGTCCCTCAGTTCTTCTTATGATTATGTGGCTATTGTTCTGAATTCAAAGATGTTGGCTATGTCTCCTTTGTTGTATCTCACCTCTTCTTCTAGGGCTTTGACCTTGGATTTGTATTCTTCAATCTCTTTGATCATATCTTTGATATTCTTCTCATAGGCTTGAATGAATTCCACTCATGTCAAGGCTAGAGCTATTGGATCTTCCCTGATGTACACAACTAATGGTATCTTCGTGGTGACTTTGAGTGCTAGGGCACTTGGGATGCGAAGTTTCTTTAGGGATTGTTTAACAATTTTCTTTTTTGTTTTATCAAAGACAAATGAGATAAGGTTGGTTACACTATCATCCTTGGAAGGAGTAAATTCTCTTGATCCCATCTCTCTGAGAAGAAAGTGGCCTCTAGTTAATGTAGTGTTAGAGGTGGATTCATATGGCCTCATGTCCATGGAGTCGGTATTTTGAGCCTCTTCCTAGGTTTTTTTGTCTTCTTATTCCTTCTTCATCACACTTTAGTTTCTCTTCTTGCTCTCTCTAGAGTCTCATTTTCTCCTATTCTTCTTGGTATTTTCTTTTACTCTCTACTTCTATTGTTGTTGCTTCTTGTTGAAGCCTTAGTGCTTTGACTTCTTTTTCTAGTCTTTCTTTCTTAGTTGTTTCCTTGGCTACAATTTCCTCCTCATCTTTCTCTTTCTCAATTTAATATTTTTTTGCCATTGAGATACCTCTCATCCTATAAAGGATTTCATTGTAATTAGTGGCCCTTCTATATTTTTTTCATCCCTCCATACTATATTCATAGGGCCATCTATAATTGCAAATATGAAAATGTTTGTTGACAACTTTCAGGGGGTTGTGTCAGTGGAATCTTTCCTCCTGGAAATGGAAGGTTTTCAGGATTTCTACTTTAGCCTATGCCTCCTTCCCATCCTCGAAACTGTAGGATCGCATGTAGAAAAACATTGGTGGACATGGAAGTTTCTTGTCCCTGGTGAGGGTTTCTCCAACACCATGCATGAGAGTGTGGCATGCTACCTCCTGCAGAGACAACTTGTTAGGAACATACTTTGGGGACAAGTGTGGAGGTTTTGTTGATCCATACACCTCGATGTAAGTACCATGTTCTTATACATACCAATCTCCAATTTTTTCGACCACCTGCACTGCCTATTTTGACATACATGGTGTTGGAAAATATAATAGTAATTGGAACAAGGGAATCATAAAATGTTCATGGACCTTATGATAGTGAACGTGATATTTGTGTTCCCATAGGTATTGAAAATATAAATGAATAGGGGGGTCTCTTAGTTTTCATTTCCAACCCATGCCTAGGTAGGTGCATACTATGTAGGAAATATCCAACAAGTAGGATGACATGTGGAACTTTGGATGTTTCCCTGGAACTGTTCATTTTTCTTCTGATATGGTCTCCTCTAGGGTGGAAGAAAGGATACCAACCCAATTGAATATGTGGCTAGTTGTCATGATTGTATGCAACAAAGGGACCCATTATTCTTTGAATCTTGTGGCATCTGATTCCCCATAAAGTCTGCACAAAAGTGATACAACAAAACTATAAGGGGTCCTCAACATTTTGGTGGGATAACTCCCATATTTTCTTTCCTTGAATTTGGTCCCTAAGAACCACAATTTCTTCATCACTTCTCTACAGTCAAGAGGAAACTGTAGCATCTAGTATTCCTTTAATTTGATTTATTTTGTGGGTAGCTTATAGCATGTGTGCAAGACTGAAGTTTAGAATGATGAGATGGCCTTCCCTTGAGTATATTTGTTTAATATATTGTTGACATATGCCTAGCAAATGATCCATGATATGGATTCAACAAATGTGAATACAACCAAGTGTGCAACTATCTTATATAGTTGAGAACATTTCATTATTTTGTAAACACCTTGGTCTTGGTCATTGTCTGGGTATGAATCTTGCTGAAACATTTGGTAGATTTCTCCCCATTGGTAAACCAAAGTAGTATCCATGCAAACAAATGGTGTCATTATGTACAGGGCATGAAGTACTAACACTTATTTCCTCCTCATGTTTATCTGGACTAACCTTAATGCTAGTTTCTTTGCGACTTCTTATCCTGTAGGTTGCCATATCTATATCCTACACCTCACCCATATCAACAACATAAGATATAATCATGGTTGATACTCTTAAAATAATGCAAGTGCCTATATAGAGAAATATTATTTGGGAAAGAGATTATTTGATGATAATAGCCATTTCTAGGTTAGGTTTATTTGTTGGAGCCATGATAAATGGTTAGGTAGTTTCCCTTGAATATTTTGTTGATATTCAGTGTTTAATAATGTAACAGCCATGTTTCCCCAAGCTTGTAATTAATCATTAATCATAATCACCATGCTATGGCATGGGAACAATGTAAATGTATTATTGTTTGAATTGAAAACAACTAACTGTGGGGGCGAAGCCTTGAAAGGTTTAGCCATGATATCACTAGAGGAAAGAATGTGAAAACTATAAGAGAGGGTTCATTATATCGAATGACCCCAAATTTACCTTGTTGAGGATAAAAAACTTCCTTCGGTTCCCAAGGAGGAATCAGTTAATGAAGAAAGGACCAGTGGTTGAACCATCAACCATCCCCATGAATGGAAGCATGGTCTAGCTGTAGAAGGTCAGCCCGAAGTATCACAGGGTCTTGCAGACCCAGACTAAATCAAGTTTCCTTTTGACAGAAGGAACAAGATAGGAAGGATAACCTTATCAAGGAAGGATGTGCATGAAAGGGCATAAAGAGAATAAAGGGGAAGAGAAGAGAACGTAGGGAGATCTTTAGCTGAGAACAAAACCCGAGTATAAGGCCATGAGCTTGATGTTGAGGAAGCATATGATAAACCTCACAGAAGCTGTGAAAGAGAAAGGACCTTTGAGAATTGGCATAAATTCCCTAGTGATATCATGGAAGTTATGCCATAAATTCCCTAGTGATATCATGGCTTGGCTTGGCATAAGTTCCATGATATCACTAAGGAATTTATGCCAATTCTCAAAGGTCCTTTCTCTTTCACAGCTTCTGCAAGGTTTATCATATAGTTCCTCACTTGCTTAACTACACAATCAAGCAAAGATAAAGGGATATAATCTAGTCATCAAGAAAACATGCACAACCCTGCAACATTCATAGGATATTCAACTTTAATCTACAGTTACAGTTCAATTACACATGATATGAGAATACTTATCTATTACAGGTTGCAACCAACTAACTGATTGTCCCTCTAGGAATGGCCCAACAACGGGACCCAAGGGATCCTTGAGTGGAAGTTACGATCCACAGATCTTTGGGGTTATGTGGATACCCTCGGACCATCAGATCTAGGCTGTGGTCAGCCCGACGCTAACCAAATTTGGGAGAAAAGAGG
>JASDQU010096023.1:1354-19030 GCA_032191745.1 Picea mariana | reverse complement strand
CTGCCTCTGGAACACAGTACAAATGGCAGTATTCACTCATAGACAGCCCACCACCTCTGCTACCAGTCAAGCTAGCATAGTACCCACACCATGACAATCCTGTCAAGAAGTAAACGTGCTCTATATCCAAGGATAGTGTGTGGACCCCTACATGGAATACTTGTTGGTCCACATCCCACATATGCATGAGGTACTCCAATAGCCTGACTTGGGCCCTCATACCCGGGATCTGAAATAATTTTAGGAGACCACAGTCTCGCAAAGCAGAAATGGTGCCCGGGTTATTCCCAGCAATAGGATCATCTTCTTCATGCTCTCTTTCACGCCATTCCAGAACCATGGTGATAGCCAAATGCCTGCATAAGGAACATAAGAAGAAGTTTAGCAGCTCTCTTCAAGACTTGGTATCTTTTTCATTGAGCAAACTTCAAAGAAATTTTTCACTTTGCGGCTCTCGCAAGTTCCCTTTAGACACAGTGCAAGGTTCTTGCAGGTCTCGTGTGGATGGCCTATGAGAATGGCTGAGTGCAAATTTAATCCCAAAAACAAGGTCAAAAACATGAAATTTACCAATGAAAATGAAAAATTGAACCATGAAAAGATAGAAGACAAGGAGCTTACCTCACTGCTGGAGATGGTTCATCAAAAGGATGCTCGTACCTCTCGCAATCACGCACCAAAATTCAAGGGCAAAAGAGGGGTTTTGGGCTAAAATATTAGCAAAGTTACAATGACTATGGTAAAAAGAACTTTTACCCACTTATATTTATTTACTTTTACCCACTTATATAAATAATTGTTTTATTTATTAAAACCTAATTCCTAATACCCTTATGAGTGTGACTTTTTGCAGACATGACGACTTCGACATTCATACACAAGGATACAAATATTTTTTCTCTTTTCATCCATGTTTAAGTTTTTTTTTATGGTTTTTTGCACAAAACCTTGAGCTTGGTCTTTGTCCGTTCTCATGCTCGAAAATATCTGAGAATGTGATCGAGCATACTTTTATCAATTTTTTGGGCTCAACAAGGTTATACGAAAAAGGAACCCCCTGGAGTCCTCTTTAAGCTCTTTTCAGACTCTCTAAACATAAAAAGATCGTCAAGCGATCTTTCTATTTTCATGCTCGTTAAAGTATTTGAAGAAAGCGTCTGTTGGGCGATAATTTATCTCTTTTTCGGTCTCATCATACTATTTTACAAAAAAGGAACTGAGAGAGTTCTCTTATAAGCGTTTTTCTAGACTCTATAATCATGAAAAACCTTCGAGTTTGCTATCTTTGGACTCGTTAAACAAACATCGAAAGACCCATAATGGGATTGAACCACTCTTTCCTAGGGTTTGTTAAACATACTCTGAAGGACTCCTCTGAAAGATGAGCTTACATCAAGAAGCATATGTTATCCTCCTCAAGCTTGCGTAAAAATAAAGAGGTACTCGCCAGAAATGGTGGGGGAAAATTTGGGAAAGGGATGTGCTTTAGTATTCATATTATTGGCAGTGTTGCTCTTGAACATAACACCCCCCTATTCATTATCTGAAGCCGGTTTGGGAAATCCATTTGTCTCTCATTCGATTTTCTACAAGGTCATATCCTGAGTCGTTTCTGAGTTAGTGCTACAAAATCATTGGTCGTGTCATTCATATGTTCAAGAGAAGTTCATCCGAAATTGAGTCAGCCATATGCAATTGGCCATTCTCTCCATGTCGGCCTTCCCTGTGTCCAACTCAACTTGCATCATACTCTGTTCCACCTTCAAAATATATTACTCATTTCGTTTCATTGATGGGGGATAGATCAAGGCACTCCTGTGATGAGTTTTGTTCCGTCGACTCCAGCTCATTATCCGGAAACAAGACTTAGAAATTCTTTGGTACCTTGGAACTTGCATGCCTCAATGGAAAGTTTCCTCACTTTCGACAGTGGGTTTTCTTCATTGACCCCTGATCGGGAGCTTTCGTCGAGTGTTCGACCTCAACTCATTTATTCACATTTGGTGGATTGTACTAGTGTACCTTGGGAGTCATTGACATTAATGGTGATTTTACTCACGCTTGTTAACGGTTTCATCAATGATCGGTAATCAAGTGGTTTCTACCATGTTCAACTTCAATGCATGTAATCACATGGTTAGATTCGTACTTTCAGGTGACAGGATTGAAGACCCTAGATCTCATCTATTTGGTCCAGGTTGCGATGGAATATGTATAATTTTTTGACACATAGATCCACTTTGTATGTCTCATGGCTATGTCGTCTCAATTTGAATTTTCTTGCATGGATCCACAGTGTATTCTTGGTGGCTATGTGATATTTTGACAGCATGGATCCACGGTGTATGATTGGGGGCCATGACCTATGTTTATGATGTCATCAGTCTATGATCTGAGTATGGGAATTCCTACCTCAGAACTAGTATGATATTCTGCAGATGATTGGTTGTTTGCAGGTTTCCGATTAGGGGCACTCCTAGTTTCCGACACACACACGCAGTTTACAAAGTATTTCGGCTGTCACTGCTTCTGGACTCATACTTTGGGGGGCATTCTGTTACACATGATTTTGGTCATTTTGATGGTGTATTGACAATGGTGTACTCAGGCTCCTAACAAGAACTTTCTCCTGAGAAAAGTGGCATTCATCTCTTTCCAGAAAACATATTTTCAAAGTAAGTTCGCAGGCTGCTTGTAGCCTAGGGTGTGAGAATGACCCATTCTCGCAGGCCACCTTCAGCTAGGGTGCAAACTTCTCACACTGTGCTCTATACTTAGGGTGCAAACTTGTTTTCAAGATTGGAAAAAAGAAGAAGTCTCGAGGGTTCTAGAAGAGAATCTTCTAGAAAATGGGTTGGCATTTGAATGGTTATCATTTTACTGGTTTCTATGATTTGGTGTGATCATTCTCATCCATGTAACCATCTCATTCTCTCCTATATATTGATAGAATTCTCATGGAAAATGTTAAGCAAGATTAATTGAAGAATTGGTGAAGTAATTGTGTGAAGAGCCATGCTTGAACATAAGCTTGGAGACTCTAGTAGGTCTATCAAGAGGAATTGGATCTTCTTCATACAAGGACAAAGCAAGTTTGTGTGTTGGAACCAAGAGTCACCGAAAGGAAGCTTGCGACATCAAGGCGATTAGGTTGTATCTTCTACTTTCAATTAATATGTTACAATGACATGTCCTTTTCCCATAAAGTCACTCTTACTTTATTGTGTAATTCCTTGATCATACACATAAGTTGACGATTGAATACATTTTGCTATCTTCACTTTGCTTGGTTTGTGTTGTCTTGGTCTTGACCTCATGGGAGCATCGGAGCGAAGCAGGAGCAAAAAAGACCCTAGGAAGCGATACAATGGTATGTCCCTTGTTCCCCCTTACTAGCTAATTCAATGGTCATAACTTAGGGAAAGAGTCATGTCCTATCCTATTTTGTTCTAGATCCGGGTGAATCTAGGGAGATCTGTTAGTGTCCTCACCTACCAATTAGTCCGATAACAAATACCCCTCTATCATGAATGCCTTTGCATCCAAATGCCAATACTCAACCAGGGTGTTTAGTAATTGTTGGCCCAACCAAGTTTTGAGGAAACATTGGTCAGGTTTGACCACTTTTGGACTTCGACAGGTTGGTCAAAGATGGAGTGCCCACAAAACAAGTGAGATCATAGGATCTCACTTGTTTTGTGGACCCAGCAAGGGGTTCACTAGGGTTTTGGGTATTAGGGTTTAGGGGATGTTGGCCCATGGGTTTATCCATGACTAGTCCTTTTTGTAAATGTAAAAGTATAAATAACAAGGAATGTAATGTAGAAGTAGTGGTGTAAGTAGCTAAGTGAAAGAGGAAAGTAGTTATGAGTTGCTTTGTGAAATAGACTATGTATGCAAGGCTTTGTGCGTATTAGAGGAGTTGGCTTTGCGCCTTGACCTGATTTTGGGAAGGTGGATCTGGTTCTTAGTGCACAGATCACCTGTCTAGTGCGAAGCTTGGCTTTGTGGCTTAGTGCATAGGGAATATGAATGTAAGATATTGAAGACTAATAAAGAAGAAGAAGCAGTTGGTGGATGTAGCACCACATTGGGGTGAACCACGTATATCTTGTGTAGATGGTTTGCTTTGTGCTATGATGTTTATGTTGTGAATATTCTTAGTGCATTGATTGTTATATATGATAGATAGATCTATGCATGGTTAGTGATTATTTTATGTTGAATGTGCTAGACCTAACTTATGATGCTAAGTGCGATGTTTATTTGTCATAGTTACTTCGTCGATCTATCTGTAGGGTTTGTTTTGCAATGTAAATGAAGTTGATAAGCTAATGCATGTTATCTTCTAAGTACTTTGTGAAGTGTAATAATTAGAGATCTGTGTCCCAGCTTGGTTACAAACACCTGATTCCTGTAACCCCCCCCTGCCTCTACCTCAAGTGAGACTTCACCTGCTTCGCAGGTGTTTCCGAAAGGGCCGATAGTTAGGGTTTTGTTGGTGTGTTGTTGAAGCGTTGAACCCTAGGTATACCCCTGTGCCAACAAATGGTTCTATTGTAGGGACCTGAAACTGTGATTGTTGGGAACTGAAGAAAAGATGAGCTTTGTGCATAGATCTACTGTTGTAGTGCACAATACTCTACTTGACTTGTGAAGATCTGCTCTAAGAAAGAAACCTGATCTGGATAAAAAGAGGTAAATCTTTGTGCTTTGATAGAGTAAGATAAATTGAAATTGTTTCTTTGAAAGCTTGAATCTAGGTATATTTGATAGATTTTGTCCTAGTCTGAAAGCTAGGGTACAATTAGAAGAAAGCGTTGATCTAAATAAATTTGATAGAAATAGAGAAATATATGTTATTCCTATGCATAGTGTTATCACTCCAAGAGTCACCCTAGACTGTAATCGGGTGAGCTTGGTAACATCAAAATATTTGTAAATGAGTTCAAATTTAATCTTGAAAGATAAGTTGTAAAGTCATAGGGTTTTGACCATAAAGACAATCAAATTCATGTACTGTACACATTCCAAACTTTATCCTTCAGAAAAAGTGGCCTTAAAAACTTTAGATCGTACAACAAATTGATAAATGAATAAGAAAAGAAGACAATGATATGAACATGTCAGAGATACTTCCAGTACATATGACAGTAAATCTCACAGTAAAAAAAACAAATATGTGTATTAACATATTCTGCATCACCAATGCAAAGACCAAAGACCTCATTCAATCATCGTATGAATCAGACATTAAACAATAGTACATAGAGGAAAACAGAAAAGAAAAGGAAAAATTGATCTTCATTGATAAGGAATCACAAGTCCAAACAACTACAGAGAGAGGAAAAAGAACATAGTCACAACATCCTGAATTCTTCAGGGTCAAAGCCCTCTTCCCCTAGCTCATTCCCCCTCCTTATCATTTGGAATATGTATTTATAACAAAAAAGTACAGGCAACAGCTAGAGGTGTGAGTTGGCCTTCCTCACATCGGATTCTCAAAATTAGTTATTTTAACTAACAGCTAGGCTAACAACTATGCTATAAAAAAGGAAAATGTTGGCCACTGATCCAACCAACTTTAAACTGACTTGATATTAATTGATGTGCATCCCCTTGCATGCCAAGTGTCCTGCAGAGGTTGTAAGTTGTCATCATTACACTGCTCAGGATATTTGGTAACGCACTATGGAATTCGCAGTGCCCAATAGATTTGGTAGCACACTATGGAATTCACAGCACCCAGGAGATTTGGTAGTGCACTGTGCAATTCGCAGCACCTAGGAGATTTGTTAGCTCACTGTGGAATTCACAGTGCACCCCCCTCTACACATCCATGCCTGAAAATGGTGGAACGAGCGAGAAATTGGGAACATCATCATATATATCGTGGCTACATTTAGTTATTCAATACCTGCACAATCACTTGTCACCTAGAAGCTTACAATTTATTTAAAAAAAAGACTCATGGAACATATCCCATATGTCTTGGGGAAAAGATATTGTTGTCTTTATATACACCAATGCTCTCATAGCATATTCGATGAGACAAGTGGAAAATAATCGGGCTTGGCGCTCACGTTGGGCTTGTGTTGAATGTGGTATTTGGCATATGAATTAGCTTTATATGTGGTGTGAATTAGGATTAGGATTAGAAGTTGACACTTGAGCACACACCACTTTTTGGTAAAATTTACAAAGGCATAAAAACTAAGATTTTAGGGTAAATAACAGTTTTTTTTTGAAATGCAGGTCAGAAGACAGAGACCATAGGGATCATGATTAAAAAGTGATCAAATGAAAACTTGTCAGGGCTTGATGAGGTATTTGAAGATTATGACAATTAGAAAAAGACCTAGGAAATGACAAATCAAGCATGAAATGGTGAAGGTGCTTAAAACTTTTAAGAGCACAATTTTAAGTGCTAACATATGGCTCCAACTGGGATGGAAACCTCCCTGTGAGGCTCCAAGAACTTAGCAGTTTCAGTGTCCTTTCCATTGGGCTATGGAGTCAACATTCAACCATTCTGTGTAAACTTTTAAAACCTGCCACTTATTCAAGCAAACTAACTATTGCATCTTTTGCAAACTGAAAGAAAGGAAATGCTCGGAAACGAACTTATTTCCTATACTATCCTACTCTAACCAACTCAACAACTTGCTCAAGTGAAAACAAACTTCCACCATAACCATTCAAACTGTTTGGTAACCGAATTTTTCTCTTCACTGCAAATGATCCATAAAAAACAAGGAAAGTGTGACAATTGACTAAATTCATCCTTATGATCACCAATATAACCTTCAAATGCTGATAAAAAGATTAAGTCTGCATGCTCCAAATAATTTGAAAAATGTAACTCTATGTACTCATTGACAGAGTCATTAAACTAAAAGAAATGCCTGATTAATTTTTGAAAGGTTACCTTCACTGTTTCAAAGCTGATGATGGTTTGTTTGATGTATTCTATAGGAACACTTGATTGAATGACAGACACAAGCATCTGTGGGTCGAATAGCTGCTTCGTAACTTCAGAACCACCTGTTGGTTGATTGTTGATCATCTCTTCATATACCGTGGGGATAGTCTGTTGCTCATACACATGGTTTTTATTAAGACAGGGTTGTTCATTTGTTGGTGATGGATAAGAAATCATCTTTGACTCTTGACATTAGGATGCTCTCTAACAGTAAAGTATTCATCACCAAAGTGTTTGTCAAAAACAAGCTACTCTTGGTCAACATTTGAGATAGTGACTTCCTCAGAAGCAAGGATGTCAAAGATACCTTCTTTGAGGACAAAAACATCCACTTTCTTTTCTTCATAGGAACAACAAATAAAATCTACCTCGTGTTCAAAGTTGACACGATACTGACTTTGAATCCTTCCACAAGCTCGAAGGTTCTCCTCCACCTCCTCAACATCCATGAATAACTGTGATAAAGATGTAGATTTTCTTTCCCTAAGATACAAAACAAGGTCAGAGTGTTGAGACATTATGTAATGCACCATGGTAGCAGTCTTAGAAGGTTTAATTTTTAGGGGCAGGCTGCAATACAAGTTGTAAAACCTTCGATTAAAAGTAGGAAGAACTTCATTTTTTCCCCTTATCAAAGTGGTGAACTCATGTAGGTACTGATCAAATGACTTGTTCTCACCCCAACACTTTAAAAATGTATTGCATAATTCAATCCAAGAACCAATGGAGTCAGCTCCCAAAACCTTTAACCATACAACAACATCTCCTAACAAGGATTTGGAGAACAACCTCATTGTAACATCCTCATGAACTATCTCAAAGTGATCAATAAATTTCTCAAAGGCCTCCACATGCCTCTTAGCTGTAACATGATCCTCTCCAGAAAACCGAGGAAGGTACTCAAAGAAATCAAGAGGATAAGGATGAAGATGATATGGTAGCCTTAAATCTTTAAACATCTTGTCTCTAATTCTAGTCTAAAAACTAGTGGGTTGAATATGAGTTTTAACACACTGATGGCAAGGTTCAACAGTAACAATAGAAAGTGATGAGATTTGAGAAGGATTTGGATCAATTTCAATCTCCTCAAGGCTACAAAGGTGATTCAATTTAGGAGGGATTTCAATATGAAGTCCATCCTTATGAATAGGCTGAGTTGAGGATATAACATTAGCATCTACAACACAGGCAGAAATCATGTCTTCTTCTTCCAAGGATGGATATAAAGGAAGGTTGGTGATCAACCAAATAAACAAAGAACAATATTATCCTCTTAATATGTGAAGGGAAAAGAAAAAATGAGATGATAAAGAACAACAAAAGTTCATGAAGAAATCTCATACGTTGATACCTAGTCATCCCCTTCTACTTTTTGTCAATAGGATCCTCCCCAGTGGATTCTTTGATTGTGGAGTCGCCATGTAGATTATTACAGTCAATTTTTTGTATCCCTCTCTTGTCTACCATCAAGAGTTGGATCTATGTCGTTCTCCCAGGGAAGCTAGCTTCACAATTCTTTCCCCAGCAATGGCGCCATTTATGTTATCACTCCAAGAGTCACCCTAGACTGTAATCAAGTGATCTTGGTAAGATCAAAAGATTTGTAAATGAGTTCAAATTTAATATTGAAAGATAAGTTGTAAATTCATGGGGTTTTGATTATAAAGACAATCAAATTCATCTACTGTACACATTCCAAACTATATCCTTCAACAAAAGTGGCCTTAAAAACTTCAAATCAGACAACAAACTGATAAATGAATAAGAAAAGAAGACAGTGATCTGAACATGTTAGAGATACTTCCAACACATATGACAGTAAATCCCACAGTAAAAAAAAATAAGTTGTGTATTAACATATTCTGCATCACCAATGCAAAGAACAAAGACCTCATTCAATCATTGTATGAATCAGACATTAAACATTAGTACACATAGGAAAATAGAAAAGAAAAGGAAAAACTGATCTTCATTGATAAGGAATCACAAGTCTGAACAAATAGAGAGAGAGGAAAAAGAACACAGCCACAACATCCTGAATTCTTCGGGGTCAAATCCCTCTTCCCCTAGCTCATTCCCCCTCCTTATCATATGGAATATGTCTTTATAACAAAAAATAAAAGGCAACAGCTAGAGGTGTGAGCTAGCCTTCCTCACATCGAATTCTCAAAATTAGTTATTTTAACTAATAGCTAGGCTAACAACTATGCTATAAAAAGGGAAAATGTTGGCCACTGAACCAACCAAATTTACACTGACTTGATATTCATTGATGTGCATACCCTTGCATGCCAAGTGTCCTACAGAGGTTTTAATATGTCATCATTACACTGCTCAAGAGATTTGGTAGCGCACTGTGGAATTTGCAGCACCCAGGAGATTTGGTAGCACACTATGGAATTCGCAGTGCCCAAGAGATTTGGTATCGCACTATGGAATTCGCAGCACCCAGGATATTTGGTATTGCACTGTGTAATTCACAGCACCCAGGATATTTGGTATCTCACTGTGTAATTCACATCACGCCCCCCTCTGCACATCCATGCCTGAAAACGGTGGAACAAGCGAGAAATTGGGAACATCATCATATATATCGTGGTTACATTTAGTTCTTCAACACTTGCACAATCACTTGGCACCTGGAAGATTGCAATTTATTTTTTTAAATGACTCATGGAACATATCCCATATGTCTTGGGGAAAAGAGATTGTTGTCTTTATATATGTCAATTCTCTCATAGCATATTCGATGAGACAAGTGGAAAATAATCGGGATTGGCGCCCGCGTTGGGCTTGTGTTGAATGTGGTATTTGGCATATGAATTAGCTTGATATGTAGTGTGAATTAGGATTAGGATTAGAAGTTGACACTTTAGCACACACCACTTTTTGGCAAAATTTACAAAGGCATGAAAAGCAAGCTTTTAAGCTAAATAACAGTTTATTGTTTTTTTTTTTTAAATGCAAGTCAGAAGACAGAGACCATAGGGATCATGATTAAAAAGTGATCAAATGAAAACTTGTTATGGATTGATGAGGAATTTGAAGATTATGAGAATTAGCAAAAGACCTAGGAAATGACAAATCAAGCATGAAATGATGAAGGTGCTTAAAATTTTTAAGAACACAATTTTAAGCACTAACACATAGAAAGAATTTTTGGACTAATAAGTGGATGCAGGAACCTAGAAATTTTTTTTGCAGATTGCAGGCCCAGCACTGTGATCCTAGTGCACAGTACAAGATAAGTTGGGGAACATATGAGAGGAAGAGAGGATTGACACTATGTTATAACTATAGAAGACCGGGACATCTTGCTAAGGAATGACCTGGTGTGGGTCCTATTTGTCTTTGTTGCAAAACTATTGGTCATGAAGTTGAGGATTGCCCAAGGATGATTGCTAAAGTTGAATAGATGAACATGATTCAAGAGAATAAGAGCATATTAGAGAACCATAAAGAGAAAGAATCAGAGAAATTCCAGACTACATTAGTACAGCTAAAAGAAGCAATGAATGATCACAAAGATGTCATTTTACCAAGATATTGAAAGAAAAACAGCGCATAAGTACAAGAATAAGAGACTTCGACATAGACTATGTCTTGGATGAGGAAACACAAGTGAATATTATGACATAAATCACTTGGGAAATCTTGGGAAAACCTATCGTGGTACCTTCATTGGGAAGGATAGGATTGTTCAAAGGAAATATGATAACCCTATGTAGAAGAGTTACTAATGTACCTGTTATCATCCATGGAACATTGACTCAAGAAGAATTTGAAGTTATTAGGTTTGTTGAGAAAAGTTCCCCTTTTCCATTTTTGTGAGGAAAGACTTGGATTGAGAAGGATCACATTAGAAGGAAAGCAGAGGAAGAAGCTACAGAAAAGAAAAAGCAAGAACTAAGGGATTTCATAGCTAGAAGAATAGATCAACTAATGGAAGAACGAGAAGTAGAGTCGAAGCAGCAGAAAGCAAGAGAATTAGTTGTCAAGGTTGAAATAACGCAAGAAGGTTTGAAGGACCTATCCACGCAAGAGAGAATAATACCCACCCTGGAGTTAATAAGAAAAGAGGTATTACCTTTGAACCCTTCAAGAGCACATCAGCAGTGCGAAGTTACTACTCTAGGCGAAGATAGGAATAAGAATGGAAAGAGAAATTCAGAAACAGTTAGAGAGACTCGGATCACAGGAAATAAGGCAAGGAATCTCAGTAAGAAGAAAGCCAAGTTAGAAAAACTACAAGAAATTACATAGAAGACTTCGCAAGAGGTAGGCTTGCAGGCTTTGAAACTCATCGAAGCAACAGAACCATGCAAAATGGGACTTCACCCCGACGAAGCTATATGACCGTTGGAGGTGCACCGACCATTAGAATGACGCTCTGAATGGATAGGAAATGCATTTATGGGAGAATAGAGCATGTTTGGGACATTGAAACCATGCCATAATGGACAGATTCACATTGATTGAAGTAGTCATGCCCATTGGAAGAATCTGTTACGATGCTCACTTATTTAACCCGTCCGATGTTGCGCTGGGACTACTTTTTGCTACCCGTGATTATCTGAGACAAGAAGATAAGTGATTGTGTGTCAAAGTCATGTTATCAGACATCGTTGTCCATTTTTCTACCCTGTTATCCGTTCACCTACCCTGACCTATTTGTTAACAATGAGAATGTCGACCGAGCACACTGAGCTAGAGAAGTTCGTCGAAGAGGTTCTGAAGAAGTTTATAGCTGATAAATCTATGTCTGAAGGAATGCAGGTGTCGTCGACCAGGGGACTGCAGACTTCCCCCTCGACTGGACATCGCTCAGGCCGTTTCAAGCCCACGACTGAGAAGCAAAGTAAGCACCGTGACTATCTAAATAATGAGAAGCAGATCCTTTCGGTCTTACTGGATTATATCTCGCCTTTGGCTGGCATGGTCAACCACAACAACATTCCATGGGACTTTGAGTACACGTTGATCACCGTGTACATTCTGAAGGGGATACGTGTAGTGGAAATTCAGTTGGGACAAATACCATCTCTGAAGAACAACAACTTTAACCTTGGAGATAGAAATAACTATGCCATTCTTGCACCTCACAGATGCCTGATGAAGATGACTGGGAAGAAGCCTCGCATAGTCTCCCAGCCTTGGATAAAGGAGCTGATGCAATCCATGATACTGAACATCATGAAGATTCCTCATTTTGGATGACATCGGGAGTTTAACGCTTGCGTTAAACTCCTCTTGTCGTGATATCATGGTGGATACTTGTAGATCGACAAGTGCATTACTGTGGATCTGACATTGATCCACCTCATCACTGGACTGAGTATGCAAGGACCAGACACTCAACAGTTCTACCCAGGGAAGACCTCAGATCACTCCCTGGAACAACGCATTAAGGAGGCATACGGCAAAGTTGAGAAGGGAAAGTGATGCTACAAGGTAGCCTCTATCCAGGATGGTGCAGTGTGCCTATATTTCCAACTCATAGATGACAAGCTCGTTAGAAAGAACCACCCCACGCAGTTCACCGGGTTCATGTTGGACCACATAGGAAAATGCATGGAGGAGATGAAGATGAATTGGGTGAGCTACCTCATCAATGAGATGGAGAAGTACTTTCAGGAAGCGTAGGATCAAGGATATGAGTTCCACTTCAACTGGCTACTCGTGCTGATTGCATTTTTCACTTTGCAAATGCTGGAGGGAGCATCTTTTCCAGAAATTGAACCATCAGAGCCACTAGCAGCTAGATTTTCTACATTATGGTATATGAATGATATGTCGAAGCAATGGCAGTCAAATGCAGTGTTTCATGCCTACTATCATCAACTGAAGTTTTCCATAGAATCCTTCCCTCGCATGACATCATGCACCTTGCAACAGTACAGGCCACTAGCTAAGTTTCACATAGACCTGCATTTTATTTATATCACTGCACACAAAGATGAGAGCAAGGAAGAGCTACAGTCTTATTACAAGATGACCGACGAAGACATGGAAAAGATAATGAAGGAGTGGTCGACAGATTTCCTTGTACTGGTTGATGATGCAGAAATCTATAAACCTGACATGATAGGAAGCCCCTTGGTCACTCGGTTCGAGCATGTAGGACAGACAAGTACAAAGAATAAGAATAAAAAGGAGGAAGTCCAGCATGTACAGACCGACGAGGAGGAAAACTCCTCAGAAGAAACTGGACCTCACTCACCCGTAGGAGGAGGAGATGAATTAAATAAAGAAGGAGGAGGGGAAGAAGGAGAAAAGCAAGGAGAAGGAAAATATACACTGCCGTAGGAACCCCCTATCGAGATAGAAACATCGAAGAAGAGGAAGGTTTCTCCACAGAAACCTTTAGCAAGAAAGAAGACCCACGCCAGTAAGCCCCAGCTGTAGCCTATTCTCATAAAAGATGATATCGGTCTAGTTCATGGAGTAATGGAGGACGCATCTGAATATCTCTTGCAGAGATATGGAGCGAACCAGGATGAACTATACAGCATAGTAGAAAAGGAATTGAGAAAAGTACAGGAAGCTATTTGCTCGAGTCACGCAGTCCCTACTGCACCTTACTTGTCATAGATTGTAGAGTTGGGGGATGAGCCAACCCAAATTCGATGTCTTGCAGATGCAACAGAGGCTCAACTTCAATGATTCTAAGAAGAGAAGGAGAAGGCTACAGAAGCCCTGAAGAAAGAAAAAGAAGAGATCTTGGAGAAACTACGAGTTGTGCAGTATTGTGTAATCGTGTATGAAAACGAGAAAGATGAGTTATGGGCGATGATCGAGGAAGACAAAGCGAAGATACAGAGGGAAAAGGACCAACTTCTCGTAGAACATACTACATTCAAAGAAGTGGTGAGAAAATTACTTTTTTCTATGCTAGGCTTGTCATGGGAGGAAAATGAGGCAATCAAGGTTCAAGTGATGAAGCTCGCTGAGGCCATCCAGCAACTTCAAGCATGGGTAATGGAGTTGGAGATTCAAGTAGTACCAAGCACTCCATAGGAAGTGCACGATCAGAGGGAGGAATCCTCCAAGAGAGTAGTGGAAACGATCAGAGTCCTCACCTCATAATGCAAGAATCTAAGCAACAGAAGCACATATACCTACGAGCACCTCACTAAAGACCCAGAACATAGGAAGTTGGAAGCGCAATTGTAGGAGGTGCAGCAACAGGCACTATCAGTTCATGCACAAATAAATTCACTCAATGCAGTAGAGATAATGAAGAGATCAAAAGAACAGTGCACGACCCAAAAACAAATTACTTCCATCCAGGGCAGAGTAATGGAAGTCACACAGAGACTACAGCGGGTGGAGGAGTAAGCCTGAGTGGTGTTTGAAGAAATCGAAGGACAAGGTTCGCAGCTAGACCAAGTGGTTGGGATAGTGGAACAGTGCTTAGAAGGGAATGTTACAGAGAAAATGATCTAGGAGTTCGTTGAGCAGGAGGCTCAGGTGAAGCAGTAGGTTGAGGCATCTCAAGATAAGCTCGAGGCCTTTGAAGCAGCATTGCCCAGATATGAGTGACTTGGGACGAGTCACATGTGAGTGTTGGGGGCTTGTTGGCCCTCAATCAAGTTTTGAGGAAACATTGGTCGAGTTTGACCAATTTTGGACTTCAACACGCTGGTCGAAGATGGAGCGCCCAGGCGGAGCTGAGATCACAGGATCTTACTTGTTTTGTGGATCCAACAAGGGGTTCACTAGGGTTTTGGGTATTAGGGTTTAGGGGATGTCAGCCCATGGTTTTTCCCATGACTAGGCCTTTTTGTAAATGTAAAAGTATAAATAAGAAGGAATGTAATGTAGAAGCAACAGTGTAAGTAGCTAATTACAAGAGGCAAGTACTTCTAAGTTGCTTTGTGCAACAGACTATGTATGTAAGGCTTTGTGCATAATAGAGGAGTTGGCTATGTGCCTTGAACTGATTTTGGGAAGGTGGATCTGGTTCTTAGTGCGCATATCACCTGTTCGGTGCAAAACTTGGCTCTGTGGCTTAGTGCACAGGGCATATGAATGTAAGAGATTGAAGCCTAATAAAGAAGAAGAAGCAGTTGGTGGATGTAGCCCCACACTAGGGTGAACCACGTATATCCTATGTAGATGGTTTGATTTGTGCTATGATTTTTATGTTGTGAATCTTCTTAGTGCATTGATATTTATATATGATAGATAGATCTATGCATGCTTATTTCTTATTTTATGTTGAATGTGCTAGACCTAACTTATGATGCTAAGTGTGATGTGTATTTTTCATAGTTACTACGTCGATCTATCCTTATGGTTTGTTCTACGATGTAAATGAATTTGATAAGCTAATGCATGTTATCTTATAAGTACTTTGTGAAGTGTTATAATCACAGATCTGTGTCCTAGCTTGGTTACAGACACTTGAGTCCTGTAACCCCCCCTCTACCTCTACCTCGAGTGAGACTTCTCCTGCTTCGCAGGTGTTGCCGAAATGGCCGATAGTTAGGGTTTTTTTGGTGCGTTGTTGAAGCATTGAACCCTGGGTATGCCCATGTGCCAACAATAACCTGGGTTTTACCCTCATAAAAGGACACCAGAAGAACTTCCATAGCCCACATTGTTTCAATGCGGCAATGGAAGTAGGGTCCTCATCGACTAGTATATCAATATCCTCGTGTTTCCTCTCCCTCTAGTGGACATACATCCTATTCCATGACAGTTCAAAGGGGATTTAGCTCTTGCATCCTTAAATTTTCCATGCTTTTGAGGGTGTACATAGGTTGTTTTGGTCATAGTCATGTATGTACGCGGGTAGACTATTTTCTGCCAGAGTACATACGCGGGTTGTCCTTGGATATCCAACGTGCATGTAGGGCCACTCCTTTTTAGGGGAGCACACCCCACAAAAAAAAAATTAATGCATAAGGGAAGAATGGAAATGCAAGAGGGATGAGTTTGCACTTACTTGGTCCTAGCGGAAGTTCGTTTCATCCTTTGAATATCCTGGAATCAACTTCTTTAGCAAAGGCGTCGTTTTTACCTTTGGTTAATTTTCAAATTGCAATGGTAAAAATTAGCTGTCAACTTCTATTTATAGGCATTTTTGGCCCTTTTTGCCACTTTTTTAACCCCTTTGTCATTTTTTTTGGCTTGGAAATAATTTAATTCCGTTCTCGAGTTTCTTATTGGATGTTACGATGCACTTTTTCTTTTGGTTTGGTAACTTTTTGAGAGTTGGGTCACTTTTAAAGGTCCTTTGGTAAAAGTCATTTTTTCCAAATTTTTGCATATAAGTGAGGATTTCACCTCCAATTTTTGCATCTTGTTGTCTTTTCTTCTTTGACATAGAATAGATCCCGCCGACGTGCGACATGGAACCATCATTGTTTCTTTATAAGTTTTGTGATTAGGTGGTAGATCCTACCTTTACATGGATTCTCTAGATAGATCCTTGTTTCATTTTGGTGTCCATGCTATCTGTAATGACTTTAGGCTCGGGAGTCCTTGTTAGTCCTGTCATGATTAATAGATTGAGCCTCATTCATCTTATGCACCATCACTCTTGGCCTCACCCTCGGGACTCCAAAAATAAGCACGCTTTGTTGTCTTTCAAGCTCGATTTGAAATCCGAAAGCAACATCCGACGAGACTACATTTATGGTTTTCAATATTCTCTGGATTAATTGATAAATGTAATCTCTTGGAGTCTTATTTAAGCCCTTTTCAGACTCTCTAAACATGAAAATATTTTCGAGAGATCTTGTTTCCTTTCACACTTGCCAAACTCAAACTTGAAGGAACATCTGTCCGACAGTAGTTTACCATTTTTTTGGTATGGATGGTCAATTGTACGAACAAAGGTATACTCTAGAAACTTTAGTCAACTAGAAGAGTATTCTCAAGTATAAGTTTAACCTTTTTTTGGGCCCGAGGGACTAAATTTACAAAAAAGGAAAATTCTCCTTGGTTTTGGTTTATCACCTTTTTCGGGCCTTGGAGATTACTTACGAAAAAGGAACCGCTACGGAGTCCATAGTTAAGCGCTTTTCAGACTCCCTAAAATTGAAAAGATCGTCGAGTTACATTATTCCTCCACACTCGTTAAATTGGTACAGAAGAACATATACTAGCATGAGCTTACCCCTTTTTCCAGCATGTGGATTATGGAGGAAAAAGGTACGCCTCGGGAGATTCTTCTCACCGCGAAAGTTCTCCTCAGTAATGTTTATACTTTTTCAGGCTAAGGAGACTAACTCCAGAAAAAGGTAGTGAGTCCATAGTTAAGCTTTTTTCAGACTCCTTAAAATTGAAAATATTTCCGAGTGATCTTGTCTTTGTCACACTCGTTAAAATGGTTTTGAATAGATGTCTTTTCGGTGCCAGTTTACCCCTTTTTCAAACCGAATAGACTATTTCTGAAAAAGGTACTCCTTGGACTCTTCTTTTACGTTTTTTCAGACTCTCTAAACATGAAAAACCTATCGAGCTTACCCTCTCTGGGATCGTTAAAATGACATTGAAGGGGGTTTCATTGTGTCTTGTTAATCACATTTGCATCTCTGCATCTTTTGCCTAATGTCGGCTCCATGTTTCTCTCAACTGAACCTTTGAAGCATGCCTTATATGAAAGCCTTGTAGCACTTTGCCTCTGTGACTAGACACCTTGACCCATGGAGAAATTTTCCTCGAGTGTCATTTTCCTGCACATG
>JASDQU010096022.1:0-21880 GCA_032191745.1 Picea mariana | reverse complement strand
TTGGGGCCATCCAGAGGTCTCATGGTGGCAAGAGTCTAGCACCGTGGTGAGCACCATGACTAGCGGTCTGCTGAGGCAATCAATGACGCAATTGGTTCTTTCTGTTTTATACTTGATGTTGAGGTGGAGTTGTTGCAAGTATGTGGACCACTTTTGATGGTGGTCATTCTACAATTTTCCTTATGTCTGCATGAACTACAGTGTCTTATGATCAGTGTGGATGACTGTCTTCTTCCCAAGAATGTAATGTCTCCACTGGCGGAAGGATTGCATAATGGAGTACATTTATTTATCGTAAGTAGGTTACTTACGGACAACATCTGATAGTTTCTCACTATGATAGGCCATGGGGTGGCCGTGTTGAGTGAGAACGGTGCCCACAGCATAGTCTGAAGCATCTGTCTCGATCTCAAAGGGTTGTTGCAGGTCTGGTAGTTAAAGTACTAGGGCTGAGCACAAGTGTTGATTCAAATCATCGAACGCTTGTTGTTGGGATCAGCCCCATGAAAATTTATCCTTACCACCACCCCTGGTTATTTGGCTGAGAGCCCATGCAATATGGGAGAATCCCAACACCAACCTGCAGTAGAAAAAAAATTCAAGGCCCAAGAAGCTCTGAAGCTCAATGAGTGTGGTTGGGGATGGCCAGTCACGGATGACTTAGATCTTGTATGGATCCACATGTACACCATGTTGATCAATGATGTATCCTAGGTAATGGACCCTATCCATCCCGAAGGATCATTTTTCCAAGTTGGCGTATAACTTGTGATGTCGCAAGGTGTGCAGAACCTGCTGAATATGCTGCAAGTGTTCGACCCAAGTATTGTTGTAAATGAGAATGTAATACAGATACACCACTACAAAATTATTGTTGAATGGTTGTAGGATATCGTCCATCATCCTCGTGAAAGTGGTTGGAGCATTTGTCAAACCAAAGGGCATGACCAACCATTCAAAAATGCCTTCCTTTGACTTGAAGACGATCTTCCCTACATCTGTTTGTTCTATCGAGACCTGGTGGTAGCCAGACTTCAGATAAATCTTACTGAAGTATTTGGCCCCCGTGAGTTGATCAAGGAGGTCATCAATTCAGGGAATCGAGTACCGGTTTCTAACTGTGATTTTATTCAAAGCCTGGTAATCAATGCATAGTCGCCAGGTTCCATCTTTCTTCTGTATCAACACAATTGGGCTCCCACAAGGTGATGAGATAGAATGGATGTGACCCTTGTGGAGGAGTTCTTGGATCTATTGCTTGATCTCCTCATTCTCTAACAGAGAGAAGTGATAGACTAGCCCATTAGGCAGTGGTGCGTTGGGGGTCAGATCGATGGGGTGCTTGACCTGACAGTACAGAGGTACCCCGGTAGGTGAGGAGAATATATCTGAGTATTCTTCCATGACCTTATCTACTTGCTTTTGCTATGTGGAGAGGTCGGCCGTAGAGACCCTAGATGTGGCTGTGATCTTTCTCTTATTCTGAGAGTGAATCACGAAGAAGAAAAACTTCCCCATCTGAGAGATGACCTTCCTGCAATGCTTAGCAGAGATCAAGGAAATAGCACTAGGTAGGACTACCTCGGGTATCCTATACAATTTCCTGTTCAAAGTAATAATAACACTATAAGGCCTCGACTCATATACAACATGATGTTTCCATAAATAAGGTTGGCCCAAAAGAACATCACAAACTTTGAGAGGAGCAACATCACACAATACCACGTCTTTGAAGGGCTTGATGTTGTACGACAGTCAACACTATTGGTTGACACGGAGATCCCTTCCTTGGCGAAGCCATCCAATGGTGTAGGGTTGTGGGTGTGGCGTTGTCGACAAGGCCAGCCGCTTGAAAACCTCTACTAAGATGAGGTTCTTCTGGCTACCACTATCAATGATGAAGTGCAGTGGGGTGCCTTTTACCCACATCTATGAATGGAATAGGCGCTCTCCTTCTTCTGGCTCGTCTGGTTCACCAGGTTGGAGCTTGGTGGAAGAAATGGTGGCACTGGATTCTGTGTCAATGATTTTTCTTCCCCTTTCTAGTTTTGGCTCAGAGTCAAAACCCACATCTGATTCATAGGCTTTCACTTCAGCCACCAGTGACTGCTTTGAGCGGTAGTCAACAGTGTTATGCCAAGGGATCTTATGGAAGTTGCACCACTTCCCGATATCTTTCTGTCTTTCTAGTGTCCTTCTTTGCTTCCAGCTTGGACTGGTTGACCTGATACTTTCCATATTTTCTCTATCCTTTGTTCTGTGGGTTGGGGCTGCCCTTTCCTGGCTTTTGTTTTGTGGGATTACTAGGCCCAAATTGTCGCATCTTTTGTTTGATCTTCTGCTCGATTTTGACAGCATATCAGTAGGCCGCGCCCAAGGATGAGATGTCTAGAAATTCCATTTTGGTTTGGATGTATCTATGCAAAGCACCATGATACTTAAGCACCAGATGTCACTTTGAATCTTTGATACCCATCTTGGTGCGCAAGGTATGGAATATATTTGTGAAATTTGGCACTTCTTGGTCTCTTTCTTGCCGCAATGTGGTCCATTTGGTATACAAGTCGTCATAACTTCTGGCAGGGTAGTATTGTTCCTTAATAGCATCCCTAAAGGATTCCCAGGTGGTCGTGACTGTAAATAATGAGGGTTACTCTGTTTCCTTTTGTTCACAGAAATTTTCCCACCAATATTTGACATGGGGAATGACTTTGAGGAGCGAAAATGTAATCTTTTCTCTATTCGAAAAGTTATGGACAGAAAAATACCCTTCTAGTAGATTCAACCACTTGTCTACAGAATTTGCGTCTATATAACCTTCAAATATAGGAATATCAAATTTTATTTGTACCTTTAAGGGGGCAGTGCCTCTGCTCGAAGAAGATGTGTCGCCTGTTGGTAGCCGCCGAAGGATTTGCGCGAAACTATCCATCATCTCATTCCTTTGTTGTGTGAGGGATTCCTCAATCAACAATTTGAAAGGATCTCATGTCCCATCATATTTCTTTTCTCCTGCCATGAGAGGTCGCTTGGGCGTTTGAGAGCTTTTATCCTCAAGAGAAACAATCTCGAGACCCAACTCTTTGTACTCCGACCTCATTGGGGACATGCATTAAGACGACAAGGAGCAGACTGCTATAATACCATTGATCTGGATTTTATGAGTAGAACGAAATGGATACAGATTATTAATAGGTGCTTAACACAAAATAACACAGATACAATAAAATTGGTTCTCTATTCAATAAGGAAATAAGCTGAAATTGTAAAATGCAGCGGAAACAAGCTTGTTGGAATGGTGGCGGCTTATCTCTGAGAAGAGATGTGACGGCTACGCTCATTCGCAAGAAAATGATTACAATGAGGCTCTGAAGGAATTTTTACAATAAACAGGAATGAAAAAAACCCTAGACATCCAAAAACCTAACTCTAGGAGATGAAGCGCCAAAAGTCATGTGGGCCCCGTTTGGGTAAGTTAGAACATCAACTTCCTGGGGTCGTAACTTTTGCATATGATCTCCGTTTTAGGCGTATGATAGCCCGTTGGAAAGGTATCATCGAGGAGATTCATTTTGGGGGAAATAGTGAAGGAACCTTCATATTTCTCACCATTTTCCAAAAAACATCGTTTAAGGCCTCAAAACAACTCTAGAAGTGAAAAACTCCTAAAAATAGTAAATTACCAAAATTGCCAGAAAATTGTTTTGACCCAGTTGGAAATGGTGGGTGGCCACTGATATCCACCTGAATCATCATGACTATAAATCATGAAATTGAATTCCTCCTTTTCTTACATATCATTGACCAAAAACCTTGTGGTCATCTCCTTTGTACAGGTTAAAGGTGATTGTCTGTTTTCTTCGATTGGAAGTCTGAATCAAAAAGGTTTGAACTATTTTTTATTGATGGCCATATGAATTATTTTTTAAATCTAAGCATCACTCATAACCTAAAGGAGACTTCGACCCGATATGAAATATATGCAATCATTTTGATTTAATCAAACCTAAGACTACAACCTAGTTAAAACTCATGGTGGAGTTCAGTTTTATTAAAATCTCTCCTCTCTGAATAGCCTAAGTTATTTTCATAACAGTTGCCACTGTCATATCAAAATACGACTCTAAGTAATGCTCATTTAATAAACTGATCGATTAGCTTCCCTTTGAATTATTACCCTGCAAGTGTGTTGATTCTCGATTTTGGGTTAGTCATTTGTGGCAAGTAACGAGGCTTTTGTGAATCTAGTGGCTTTGCAATTTTTGTCCTCTGGTTTTTTGGAGATAATTGAAACTCAGAGTGGGAAATAATGGTAGCACCACCTCAATTCCTTAGATGTCATTTTATCACCAGGTACGCCATATCTGTCTCTTCAATTGTTTATGGGTTTGGGTTGTTGCAAGAACAGGGTTCTTCTTCTGATGAACATTGTTGTTGTTTCTTTTGGTCCACCATCTATGAGCTCATGGCCCCCATAGTTAGAATGGAGATGAATGTCTCACGAGATTTTTTGTCTCATAATGGCGCGGTGGATAGCCTGGTTCATTTTAGTTGGGAAAAGGTTTTCCAATCCTTCGATGGTTTTAATATAGAGGTTGCCAGAACTTTCACCATGACATTCGATGAAACGAGGGCCAAAATAGGTGATATTCAGTTGTAGGTTACCAAATAATTTGTAGCTAAGGCGATTGGTTTACCTCAGGAAGGTGATCGGTGGTTCAAAAATATAAAAGTAACTGACATTCCTTGACATTCTCTATTGGTATCAAGGAAATCGTGCTACCATGTAAAAGCTATCTCGATAGAATTGTTTAAAACCTATTGGCATGGTTTATTGTTGATCATAAAGAAATTTGTAACCTGTGAAGGGCATTATGGGTTAGTGTTCTTGTTTCACATACGTATTTTAATGGTGTTCCAAGGATTCAATTTAAAGGTGCCATTTTACATGCTTAAGAGCCTGCAAAAGATGTCAAAAGTTCATCAAAGGCCAAACCCCAACCCTGAGTCTAGCTTATTTCGCCATCGTTTAATTCGCATTTTGGTCAATTTCCATTTGGTTAGCACATGAGACACTTGGCAAGATTTTATGGTAAGGAATGGATTCTTACCTCTACAAATTGATCCTGCCACCCACTTAACTCAGGGTACTGAGGAACCTATTTCTCCAAAAACGTTTTTTCATTCACTTAATGATTTCGAATAGAAGTTCAAGTCCAAAATGACAATGTCATTTCGCCCAGTAATCAAGCCAAAATTCATTCTATAACTAGGATGGCATCCAAAAACGTGAGTTTATGCCAAAGAAACCCTTAGAAAAGGTGCTCAGTCATTTAAGGGATGGGCCGTTATATGTTGTTGGACACTCACAGCCTTCGACACTAGTAGTCAATGACAAATTTAAAGGGCAGATAAAACAAATTAGTCAAGATGTCTATGATACGGATTTTAGAAATAAAAGAAGTGGATGAATCCTATCAAGAATGACAAGGAAAAAATAGAAACATGGGGGCAATCATGTTCCAATGATTATAATAGAAAACTTAAACTCTGTCGAGAGTGTAAGATTGGATGCAAAAAGGGATGATCCTCCACAGTATGATTTTGTTTCAAACTTACCTCTGTTCCTTCATAAATTTGAGGGATTCACGGGAATCCAGAACTATTTAAAGACTATGATGGCACAGGAAAAGACCCCAGATTCAGGCTACAAGCAACCTCTCCCAGATCTGGAACTTGTATATTGTAATGATTGTTTAACATGGATTCGTAGATACTATAAATACATCCCATACTTGAAAATGTGTCTTAATCATATGTTGATGCAAAATAGAGATCTTGAAAGAGAAAATCGGGATTTGAGATTTGAATTGCAGCGAACTCTTCCTAGGGAAAACAAAAGGTTCAGAAAATCTGAGGATATCATCATTAAGCATTCGACTAATATCAATGTTGTTCTGAGTTCAGAAATGCATGATTCTTCTTTTTCAAATGTTTGATTTTGTAAATAAATTTGTGGTTTGTTTTAATTGTTTTGATTGCTTTGTTAAAGCATGGTTTGTTACAGGATTATTAGACTAGCTACAAAATCATAGATTGTGTAGCTTGTCTTAAATTAGTTTATGATATTTTGTTTTTTTAATTAGATTTATTTTATTATTTTTGTTTACAGGTCTCAAGAAGGAGCGTGAAAGATATTCTATACATTGTTGGCTCATTGGAGAATCATAAAAAAAAAAAAATTGCAAATAGTTTCTGTTTCAAACAATGAAGAAAGTATTTTTGAAATTTGTTATAACAAACTATTGTTAAGTTGTTATAAACATTATTGTCATAAACCGAAGTTAGAATTTGGTTTGAAGACTCTATTTTCGGAAGATCTGTCTCTATCCCATGGGTATGAGTAATGGATCAGTTTAGTATTTAAATACTTGGTTAAGACTTGACAGCAGAAGGATTAGTTTTTGGAGGAGATATGGACTACAGAATGTTTCATTGAGAAATATGGAATTACACTTTAACCAAGGCTTTCGACCTCTGAGTTAAACATTTCAGTGTGTATTTTATAATATAGGTATTGTGATTTATATTTCTCCAAGTATTTGATTATGTATCGATTTAAACTAGATTTAGTCGATCAGATCATTGCATGATTAACCACTAGTATTTATGTGTTAATTTTTCCAATCTTTTAATAGTCCTTAGTCCCAAAATCATATAATTTCAGGTGATTGAGTTTATGTGAGGCGAATCTTAAAGATGTATTGAGTTTATTTATATATTTTAGATTTGCATAGATCCATTTATCAAATTGAGAAATTTGTTTCTTAATATCAAGGATTATTAATATCCTCACCTGGGGTTAACAAAACACAAAGTTGTCTTTCTATATTATAAATGGGATGTGAAATGTTAGAGTAAAGTGACTTTTCTCTGATATCTTTAAGGTGAGATAAATATAAGAATTATTTGTCATAGATTTATCTTGAATAGGCAAGTTGCAGGAGTAGATTGCTACAGGAAGACACAATTATAATTCGATTTTAGTTGTTGATTAGTAACAGGTTAGTCTGTCTTTTATTAGTTTAGTTTGTTTATTTTATTGAATGAATGAGAATTAACATTTAAACTTAAATTGCTTTGTTAAGTTACATCAATAYAATTTGCATTCATTYTTTTTTGTGTGTGGATTTTCTTTATTCRTAGTTAGTCTTGTATGTTTATCTGATACTTAAAATTTTGTTTAAACACTTAGTTTCACAAGGCTATATATAAACCTTTTATATGTATATATGCATATTATATATCTTGTAAATAAAGTCTTGCAATATTTATATATTGGTGAATGTACATATTAATTTCATGTAGGTAGATAGTTATTTTTTGTTTTTCCTTTCGTAGTTTACCTTAGTGTTTTCATCAGCTAACGGAGTCGTAAAACCCATCAGGGTAGGTTATCTTTAAACGACTTAGGTTACTTAGACAACCTCGGACCAGACCTTTCCCTTCTCATTGACGGTATGTTCGCATATGCCCATCAACACGTTCTTGATTAAATTATTCTTCTCTTCTACTAGGTTTAGTGTGGAAGTGTCTCTCATTTCCTGACAAGTGGTATCAGAGCTTAGGTTTTCCCTGACAAGTGTGTTATCAGAGCCGTGTTATGCTTTGATGAGTGTATCAGATCTTGATTTACCAATATTCAATCTAAGAACTAAACCCTAGGTACAGTAAGAGTTGAAAGTCATAAATTGTGTTAAAGATCGTGGTAAAGAATGGCGAGCAGTTCAAGAATAGAGATAGAAAACTTCAATGACCAGAATTTTGAGATTTGGAAGCTTAAAATGGAAGATCTTCTTGTAGATTGAGAATAATGGAAATTGGTATTTCTAGGGACCCAGCTGACAAGTATGTCGACGGAAGAATGGGAGAAACTTGAAAGAAGAGCAAGAAGTATGATTTGTCTTTGTCTTGTAGATTCAGTACTGTTGAATGTATCAGCTGAAGATTCGACCAAGAAACTGTGGGACAAGATGGGAAGCTTATACTAGTCAAAATATTTGGTAAATAAGTTGTTTCTCATAAATAAACTGTATCTTCTGAGAATGAGTGATGGAATTTTGGTGACTGATCATTTAAATGTGTTTAACACCGTGTTAATCCAGTTATCATCTGTGGATATTAAGATCACTGAGGAGGAGAAGTGTATCAACCTATTATGTTCTTTGCCGGACTCCTAGGATAGCTTAGTCATTTTTGGCACAGGGGCAGACCCAGGGTTCAACACTACAACAGCGCAACAACAAAACCCTAACTACCAGCCCTTTTGGAAACACCTATGAAGAAGATGAAGTCTCACCCGAGGTAGAGGCAGGGGTGGTTGCGAGACTCAAGTGTTTGCAACCTTATTTGGGATGCATATCTATGATTATATTGCTTATACTGCACTTAGCATCGATCATTCATATACATACATTCCTTATTATACTTCATAGAAGGCACAGAGCATCACAACATTCACTTAGATCTAAGGTATTTCAACACTTAGCAACAGTAAAACAAATCAAATCCAATAGATCAGCACTAAGCATCTTCGTATATATCATATCTAACGTTCATTCATATTTCAAAAGAATAAAGCATAAGTAGATCTATCTAAATACATCAAAGCATTTAGCAAAATCAAAAGTAAACACATCAAATCGAAGCACATAGCAGAACACATAGATTTACGTGGTTCAACCCCACCCTGGGGCTATGTCCACCAACTCTTCTTCTTCTTTATTAGTGTCTTCAATCGGTTACAGCACAGAACTATCAAAATCCAACTCCGCATAGGACAGAAGATCTACATAGCTCACCATATCCTTCTTCCTTGCGCTATATCACAAAGCCTTCTACAATAACTTGCACTTAGCCTCTTACAATCATGCACAAAGCACGTACAAAATCCCTTAGCACTTATATTTTAGGCCTAACATCACATAGATGCCAATCTCTTACTTAACTCATTAGCCACCTATTTATACATTAAAAAAGTGGGCCTAAACGTGGGTGAACCCACGGGCCGACATCCCTTTCCCGTTACATATTCCCAAAAACCCAAAAAGCGACACAAAGTGGGCCGAGATCCCGTGATCTCTACTTCATCTTGCGCGCCTCCTTCGTCAGGGTATCGAAGTCCCAAAAATGGTCAAATATGACCAAGTATCCTCCAAAACTTGGTCAAGGGCCAACAGGCCCCCAACACTCACATGTGACTCGTCCCGAGTCACTCAGGTTTGATTAGTTCTTCCTCGAATGCCTCAAGCTTGGCTCAAGCTGCTTCGACCTGCTACTGTGCCATGGATTCTTTCTCGGTGAACTCCTGGATGAGTGTGACGTTCACTAGCCCTTCTAGGCATTGTTGTGATGAAATCATGACCTGCTCTAACTCTGTTCCTTGGCTCTCAATATCTGTAAATAGATGACATGCCTTATCCTGCATAAGTTGAAGTTTTGAGTTACTTGCATTAACTTGCTCTGGATCAAATGGATCTATTGTTGGGCAGTGCACTGCTCGTGAGACTGCTTCATTTTCTCTACAGGTGATAGGGCCTTCAACTGTACCTGTAGATTTTCGGCTTCATGATTCACCTCCTGGAGCTGAGACTCCAATTTATGCATTTTTGGATTCTCGGTTAGGTTCTCATGTAGCTGTGCACTTCTACTACTTAACTGTTTTCACTCCTCAGTGAGTGCTTTAATCCTTTCTACTATGCTTCGGGCAGTTATTTCTCGTTGGTCACGTTCTTCTTGCAGGGTACTTGGTATGGTATGAAGCTCTAGTTCTACGACTCTTTGTTGAAGTTGTTGAATAACTTCAACAAGCTTCATCACTTGGTGTTCTATGGGTTCTTCTGCCTTCTTCTCTAAGCTAGTCACAGAGTGAAATTCTCTGTTGACTGCTTCTTCAATCCCAATCTGCTTCACGAGCAGATGCTCTTTCTCTTTTTGGATCTTTTCTCTGTCTTCTTCAAATTTCACTTGGAGAGTGTCCTTCTCTTGTTGCGCAACTCAGTTTTGTTCAATGATTTCCTCCTGTGCTTTCTTTAAGGCCTGGGTGGCCCGTGTTGTTTATGCCTGTGCTTTTCCCAGGCGTACTTTGACTATGTCAACAATCTTGCGGAGTTGAACTATTTCATCTTCCCCTTCTGTTCTTCCTTCTGGCAGGGGCACAGTGGAGATTGTGTGGCTAGACTAAAGTGCCTATGGAATTCCTTGGAGCTCGATTTCAAGTCTGTTGTACATTTTCTCTTGCTTATCTTCCTACTTTTCTGTTATCTCTTCTATAGCTTCATTCATAGTTGGGAAGAGGAAACTGAAGTCATCTAGAGTGAGCGTGGTCTATAGCTTAGTTACGGGTGCTTTCAATTTATTCTAGGAGGAAGGTTCTGGAAGTGAACCCTTCCTCTTCTTTATGATTTCTACTTCATCTTCTGTCCTTTGTTTGACTTCTTCATCATCACCTTCTTGATCTGGTGTAATGGAAGCCATCCTCATAGATAGCTTGTTTATATCCTGGACTTTTTCATTCTTCTTCGTCTTCTTCATTTTCTTTGTCTTACTGGGCCTAGGTGTATCCTGCGTAGCTTCTGGGTTGTCGATGTCGGACATTTTTGTGGGGTCTGCTGAAACAAGGAGTTTCGTCGACCATTCCTTGGTGATCTCCTCCAAGTCTTATTCTTTCATATTATAATAAGACCAAAGTTGTTCCTTGTGCTCATCAGTGCGTGTTGTAATATATATGAAATGGCGGTCCACACTAAACTTCATCAAAGGTCAAAATCTGTGTAAAGTATTCAGGGTCATGCGAGGCTCAGAATGGATAGCGAGCTTCAACTGGGTGTAGTAGGTGTGGAAAAAGGCATTAGATTGCCACTTCTTTTTCATATTGTTCGAGTACCATAGTGTACTGAACTTCATAGCCAAAGGTTCAAAAGGGTTGATGTCCGGGAAGGTCGCACCTTCCGATAGCTCCCATGCAACGAAAGCTATAAGTATTAAGAGCCAACTAAAATGGAATTCATGCCCCTGATCCTAGGCTTCTCTGCAATCAATCTCGAGTTGATTCACCAGGTACTATGCCCATTTCATTTGTAGTCCCTCTGTGCACTTCCCTGTGAGTTCAAATACAAAGCTGGATACTTGCGTTGGTCAATTCTTGCATACCAACTTCCCTGCACTCAGTTGACAAGCGATGCCCACTGCGCCACTTTCAATAGAAGCTACCTTGTATCCTCGCATGCCTTTCTCAAAATTGCCATAAGTTTCTTTGATCTTCTGAGAAAGAGCGCGATCCGCGGTCTTTTAAGGATAGTAATCATGGGGATCAGGGCCCTGCATGCTAAGCTCTTTGATTCGATTGATCAAGGTCAGATCCATAGTGATGCATCGGTTCAACCATAGGTATCCTCCGTGGTAACAGGATATCAGCAACTTTACACACGTGTTCACTTCCTGGTGTCGTCTGAAGTGCGAGATCTTCATTACATTCAGCAATGTAGACTACATGAGGTTCTGGGTCCATGAATGTGCGATAATATTTGAATTCTTGCCCTTGGTTCTGGTTAGGTACTTGTACGGGGAAAGCATGCTATAAACTTTTCGATCCCCCAGGTTGAAGTCGCTAAAATTCAATGTTGCAAGCTTTTCTTGATCTACGTGGACTGCATGTACCCCTTTTGGCAGGTACGCAATGACTAGAGTGTACTCAAAGTCTCTAGTTACACTGTCTCTATTGATCTCACTGCTCAGAGGTGGTATGTAAGCAGGTAGGATGGATGGAACCAACTTCGCATTGGCTAGATCATCTTTATGTTTGGTTCTTCTTTGTGCGCTGGCTCGGGATGTTCCTTCTCGAGTAGTTGACGGGGAGGCTTGCACTCCTCTCTTCGATGATGCTTGTAAACCCATAGACAATCCTCTCTCCGACATGACTCTTTCGGCTCATAGGCTAGTGAGTACCTCTCTTATAGATTCTTTAGTTGCACTAAATTCATCGGAAATATACGCTCAATATCAATATCTCGGGTTCTCAAAGCGACGTAAGTATTGTAATAGGGTAGATAGTAAGAGTGGATTAATCACTATTCACAATTCATGTAGTCTGCAGACTCAAATTCGTAATTAGCAAAAGTGTCTTTCATGCATAGCACAATAGAATAAGTAAGTAACTCTGTAACAGATCTTTTGTAATGGATATGGGGCTTCATTAACTTTTGTTTTGTCCATTATGGCATGGCCTAACGGTCTAGTGATGATCCATCAATGCTTTATGGGCTGTTCGGAGCGGCAATCGAACGGATATATCAGCCTCTAATGACTATATTGCTTTGCCATGGCAAAGTGACCTATGTCATTGTTCTAATATCCCGACGAAGCTCCAATTCTACAAAATTTATTTCGGCAAGGTACCCTCAGGCACCTATTGTAGCTTTTCAATCTTAGCCTTCTTCTTATTCATCTTTCTAGCCTTTTTCCCACTGAGCTTCATCTCCATGGTTATTTTCTTGTTCTGATTCTTATTTTCCTTGAAAATAGGCACTTCGCACTATTGAAATTATTTCCTAGGACTCCGGGCTAATACCTCTTCCTTACCTGGGGTAGGTACTTCAGTCATCTGTGAGTTCTCAGATGTTCTTATAGCTTCGACATCTGGGTTTCTAGTACTGAATAGCTTCGATCTATTCTCTGGTTCCTCAATCAACTGTGCAATCTCTCTAGTCATAAAATATTTCAACTCTTATCTCTATTGTTCTAAAACCTTTTCTTCTTCCTTCTTTCTGACCTGGTCTCTTTCAATCCACGGTTTTGCAAGTAACATAGTAAACGGGGCATTGTTCTCAATAAATTTGATAATCTCAAAATCTTCTTCTGTCGAAGTTCCATTAGTATGCATAGATATTTGAGTGAGCCTTCCACATAGGTTCACCAGTTTTCCTTTGAATATCCCTATTCCTCCTAGGGATGGAATCATAACAGGCCTCCCTATATCTTCCCAATTTCTTTCTATCATAATATTCACCTATGTTTCCTCATCCAGAACACAGTCAATGTCGAAGTCTCCTATTCGTAATACGATTCATTCTTTTTCCTTAAATATCTCTGATAACCTAACATGTTGGTGGTCATTCAAGGTGTCTTTTATCTGTAATAACATCTTCTCTAATTCTTTCTAGGGTTCTGCTATTTCTGGATCTACCTTAGGGTTCTCCTGGTTGAAATTAATTCTTTCAATCTTAGCAATCATTCTAGGGCAATCCAACACATCTTGGTCCCTAGATTTGCAACAGAGACAACTATGTTTTCCACCAAGGCATTCCTTAGCTAGATGGATTGGTTTTCTACAACTGTAGCAAAGGGTTAATCCTCTCTTTATTTTAAATGATTCCCAGCTTCTTCTGTACTGCGCACTAGGATCATGGTAGCTAGCCTGCAAAAAAAAAATTCTAGGATATTGCATCCACTTATTAGTCCAAATATTCTTTCTATGCATAAGTATAACATAACTATCATTATTCTTATCATATCTATGCATATCAAACTTTCTTTCAGCTAACAATTCCCTAGTTTTCAAGCTAGGACAGAACCTATCAATCATACCTACATCCATGCTTTAGAAACAAAAAATTCACTTATATTACTTCTATAGAGCACAAATCTTTCAGATCTAAAACGTTTAACTATTCGTACCTTTATCAAAGCACAGAGTTTTCAGATCTTACCTCTTTTCTACAGATGTGAATTCTTTTCCTCGGAAACTCTTACTTTTACCTTTCTTAGAGCACAAAGCGTTCAGATCTTGCTTCTTTTCTTCAGATCTGGCCTTATTTCTTACAGATCGTACTTCTTCCTTTCAACACAGATCTTATAGACCAGTAGAATACTGTGCACTAGGGAACAGATCTATGCAAAGAGATTTCACAGTTTCTAGATCGAATCTTTGCATGAAGCTTTTCTTTCTCAGTTCCCAGCAATCACAGTTTCAGGTCCCGGCAACAGAACCATTTGTTGGCACAGGGGTAGACCCAAGGTTCAACACTACAACAGCGCACCAACAAAACCCTAACTACCAGCCCTTTTGGCAATACCTGCAAAGCAGATGAAGTCTCACCAAAGGTAGAGATAGGGGTGGTTGCGAGACTCAGGTGTCTGCACCCTTAGCTGGGACACAAATCTTTGATTATATCGATTATACCACACTTAGCATCAATCATTCATCTACATAAATTCCTTATTGTACTTCACAGAAGGCACAGAGCATCACAACATTCACTTATATCTAAGGTATTTCAGCACCTAGCAATAGTAAAACAGATCAGATCCAATAGATCATCACTAAGCATCTCCGTATATATCAAATCTAAAATTCATTCATATTTCAGAAGAAAAAAGCATAAGTAGATCTATCTAAATACATCAAATCATTTAGCAAAAGCAGAAGTAAACACATCAAGTTGAAGCACAAAGAAGAACACACAGATTAACCCCACCCTGGGGCTACGTCCACCAACTCTTCTTCTTCTTTATTAGTGTCTTCAATTGGTTATAGCACAGATCTATCAAAATCCCACTCTGCATAGGAAAAAATATCTTTGCAGCTCGTCAGATCCTTCTTTCTTTCACTATATCACAAAGCCTTCTACAATAACTTGCACTTAGCCTCTTATGGTCATGCACAGAGAACTTACAAAATCCCTTATCACTTAGCTTTTAGGCCTAACATCACATAGATGTCGATCTCTTACTTAACTCATTAGCCACCTATTTATACATTACAAAAGTGAGCCTAAATGTGGGTAAACCCATGGGCCGACTTCCCTTTCCAGTTACATATTCCCAAAAACCAAAAAAGGGACCCAAAGTGGGCCGAGATCCTGTGATCTTTGCTTCGTCTTGCACGCCTCCTTTGTCAGGGTGTCGAAGTCTCAAAAATGGTCAAATATGACCAAGTATCTTCCAAAACTTGGTCAAGGGCCAACATTCATGGATATTAGGAGTATTAAAACCACACTAGCACTAGAGGACATGGTTTCTTCTTTGTTTTCAGAAGAAATGAGAAGAAAGAACATGGAAGGATTGACCAAAGATGCTCTAGTAGTGAGAGGTCGACCAATAGACAAAGATAAAGGAAGATTATTTGGTAGAAATTTCAAGTCGAAGGGTAGATCTAAATCCCCAGTTCATTCTATGTGAAGATGTTGGAAATTAGGTAAAGATGGGAATTATAAAAAGGACTGTAAGTTAAAGGGAACTGAAGTCAGTGTTGGATCTGAAGAGAAGCAATTGATTAAGAGAAAGACAACCCATGATAAAAGAGGTGATGTGTACCTGGCGTTGACCAGTACACAGTCAGATCAAGATGTTTGGTTGATCGACTCAGGAGAATCCTATCATATTACACCACATAAAGAATGGTTATGTGAATATGAACGATATGATGGGAGTGATGTGTTCTTGGGGGACGAATCAAAAACCAAAATTGTTGAAAGAGGAAGAGTTCGACTGATACTATAGGATGGGAGGAAATGAACCCTTCCACATGTGTTACACATTCTGGGTTTGGAAAGAAACCTGATATCTATCAGTAATATGAGTGATGTTGGAGTGCATACTCTATTTCGGAAGGATTTGTGCAAGATGGTCAGAGGTGTGATGGTCTTAATGAAAGGAGTTCGGATTGGTACCCTATACAAGCTATTAGGGAATGTTTACTTGACTAGATGCAATAGCATTGTTTCTCTTGAAATATAATTGATTGTGAATCGACTCGACTCGACTCGACTCGAGCTAAGTCAGTTCAAAATGACTCAACAAGACATGATAAAATCGACTGGACCAGGCTATGGCACAAGAGGATGGGACACATTGGAGAAAAGAGACTTCGAGCTATGCAAAGAAAAGGTACGGTCGAAGGTTTTCCTTAATGTAGTTTAGAAGTCTACTTTTGTGAACATTGCATATATGGAAAATAAAGTCAGGTGAGGTTCCCATTTAAAGCGACAAGGGAAAATGGGATTCTAGAATTGGTACATAGTGATGTACTTGGCCTGGATACAGTGCCTTCACATGGTGGATCCCTGTATTATGTCTCCTTCATAGATGATTTTTCCAGAAAGACTTGGATATATTTCCTAAGGAAGAAATCATAGGTTTTTGAGATATTTAAGGAGTTTAAATATATTGTGGAAAACTAGAAATAGTCTCGGAGAAAAGGATTAAAGTGTTGAGAAATGAAAACGGTGGTGAATCATGTGGAAAAGAATTTGATCAGTTATGTAAGAAGTGTGGAATAGCACACCAAAATACCACACCATATACCCCACGGAAAAATGGAGTTTCCAAGAGAATGAACATAACTTTGATGGATAAGGCAAGCAACATGCTCAGTGGTGTTGGGATCGCACAAGAATTCTAGGTGGAGGAAATTGACACTGCAAGATATCTGGTGAATATGTTTCCTTCATCAGTGCTAGTCAACATGACTCCACATGAGGTATGGTTGGTTAATAAGCCTTTGGTTTCACATCTCAAAGTATTTGTTTGTGATGCATTTGTGCATGTTCCCAAGAAAAAGAGGAGCAAGCTGGATAAGAAGGAAGTTAAATTTATTTTCATTGGGTACGAAGAAGGAATGAAAGGATATAAGCTCTCAGATCCTGCATCAAGGAGAACATTGTACAGTTGATATTAGGTCTTCATAGAAGTCAGAGGTAAGTCTGAGCCTAAGGAAGTTGTTCAAACCAAGAATAATCCTGATACGGTGCAGTTTGAACTGAGGAACGAAGAAGATGATTCAGATGAGTCGACTGAATCTGAGGAACATGTGGAACAACAGACTCCGGTCGTAAAGAGGCTAGGAAGAAAAAGAAAACCAGTCAAAAGGTATAGTCTACTCAAATTTCATTCCGCATTCGTGCTAACTTCCATCGATGATGAGCCTAAGTCGGTCAGTGAGGCAGTCGACTCGGTAGAGGGTAAACTCTGGAAGGACGCCATGGTCGAAGAGATGTAATCCTTGCACAAGAATGAGATATGGGATTTAGTCAAGTTACCTAGTGGAATAAATCTCATCGGTAGCTAATGGGTATTCAAGAAGAAGATGAATTCCCTAGGACAAGTCGATAATTTCAAAGCTCGATTGGTAGCGAAAGGTTATTCCCAAGTAGAGCGAGTCAACTTCAGTGAGATTTTTTCCCCTTTTGAAAAAATAAATTCCATTAGAGTACTAATGTATCTCGCTATAAAATTCAATCTAGAGATAGAATAGATGGATGTAAAGACAACATTCCTACATGGGGACCTGGAAGAAGATGTTACACATCGAAATTACTCACTTCGACAGTATTGCAAGTGTCGCATTTTGCTCACAAGTGTCGCAAGTGTCAAAGAAAGCATACTTCCATGATGCCTATCTTGTGCCTATAATGACATGAGAAGGACACTTGAAACACCTCAAACATCTGATTTGGAAGAAGAGAAATGAGTCAACAGGCTTATGAACCTCTTGCCATCTGAAAGCACCCAAAAAACTGAGTTTTTGGAGGGGAGTGCTCCCCTATACCTCTCTCAGGAGTGCTGGTGCCCCCCTATAAGCTATCAGGAAGTGTTATAACACTCATTTTCCCTTTTGCAGGAGTGCTCCTACCCTCAGGAGTGCTAGCGCTCCCCTATACACTACTAGGGAGTGTTATAATGCTCTGAGTGCCCTTTTGAGGGAGCGCTACCTATTCTGGGCAGCAGTTGATTTGTTGAGAAGAATGAGGAAAGGATCTTTTCATTCTTAGAAGGTAGTTGGATTTGAATCCTCAATCAAGCCATGATCTTAGGGAAGATCCCTAACTGAAGGAGGAAAATCCTCAACTCACCCCAAAGATATCTCAAGTTGTTGAGCCTCTCCAAGGCTATATAAGCAGGCTTTCTCATGGTGAAAGGGGAGCTAGATGAAGAATGATACCAAACTTATGATCTCATAAGTGATACACAGTGAAATGAAGGAGAGTAATCAGTGAAGTTTCTGCCATCTAGATCATGGATCTTTTGAGCAAGGGTTGGACAAGGAGGACTTGGCAGAACTGTCGCATTCCATCTACGGCTGTAAGTAATGTTTTGTCCTCATTAATATAATTTGCTTGGCATGTTTCTTTCTAATTCATGTTCAATCTCGCATGAATTTGTCTCTTTAGTAGATAGATCTATTTCAGACTAATCTTGATAGAGTAGGAAGTGGTCATACTTTGTTTGTCTATAAGATCCATCGAGGAGCGAAAGTTTGGAGCTCAACTCGGAGTGTGCAGGGACAAACACTGGTAAAAGGTACGTCTTTCCTCCTTCCTCTTCATGCATTAGTTTGTGTAGGCCTAAAAGGAAGTCAGTGACCATGATAAGCACTTTCTGTCTTAGAGTTAAGAGTCTAGCTCTTTGAGGAGATCTACCTGTCCGCAGGGAGATTTTCCTTCAACAGAAATTGGCGACTCCGCTAGGGAATCGAATCGAAAATTTTGGTTTTGATTTTTCCTCATAGAAATTGTCTTACCCTTTGATTGATTTCAGACCTTGTTCACCCCTTCATATCTGATTGCACTTACTGATTGACTCTTTACCCCATCACATTTAGCTTGACTATCAAAATTTGACTGAAATTTTTTGTTTTTGGACATTTTTATGAGTTTTTTAGCCTGGCGCCCCTATGCCCATGTTAGCAAAGCATCAACACTCCCTAAAGGTGTTGGAAAGAGTTTTATAACACCCCTTACACCAGAGCACCAACCCCTTTTTGCACAAAATCTCTTCAAAATTTTCATTTTTTGGAGGTCCAAACCCCATTTTTTCACTTGCTGAGCTGCTTTGTGATTCAATGATTCTTCCTTTGACCTTTGACATGATTCCTCCTAAGAAGTAAACACCTTGTTGTTCAGATTTTATGCCCTTCTTCCTTATTTTTGAGTTTTTGTTGTTGAGAGCTTGAAATCAATCCACTATTTTTTCTCTCCTATCCGACTGAGCGGGAATTCCAGTGAAGGACATCTGAAGTCTGTGACTCTTCTCACTTGGTTTTTGAGGTCATTGTTCTTCTAACACCTCATTTTTGTGTGAATTGTTTGATTTTTCTTTGTTATCTTTTGTTTTTTGTTTGCTTCTTGTTTCAATCACAGCAAGAGGGTGTGTGTTGTGTGTGCGAAATCTGATCATACTTGTCTGAATCTCCTTGATCTGAAAAGGTAGTTGATAGGAGAAGTTTTTGCATTGAATTAGTCATCATTCGCATACAAATGACAAAGACACATATTAGTGCTTGATTTGCATATTAGAAGTCATTTTTGAAAATGTTTTAGCATTGCATTGGATTTGATTGAGAACCAATTGTTTGAGGACTTTTCATATTAGTGTTTGAAAGTGAAAACGACTCCTTCTCTTTCCCTTAAATAGGCGTTCATTGAAAAGAAATGATTGCTTATCATATTCTATGCATCTTTTTGGGCACTGAGTCATCATTCCATCAGTTTCACTTTCGTGCACCCTTTGAGTAAAGAAAAGCAATAAAACAAACGCTAATTAAAAATTATTTAGAACATTTTTGTTTTTAGGATCTTCCACCAACAGTAGACTAGGGTTAGCACTTTGGATTAGGCTGTGAGTACAACTCTCCAAAGTTTTCAAAACAAACATTAGCATCCTGAGCTAGGGAGAGTCAAATCCAATTGTTGTATTGTTTTTCTGGGATCCCCCTCTCACACAGGGGTTACGCACGAGGTAGCATTCGAGCGAATTACGGAGATTATCCCTCCATGGTTCAACTGTTTGTAGTGGTCGGATCGTATATTGGGGGTCGCTTAGAGGTATACCCATAATTATGTGTGGGAGCCTCTCGATTTGATTTCGGACTTGTTATCCTGCCCATACATTTTGGATCGGACTGTCGATTGTACCCACCCAGGGACTCAATGCGAATTGGTGTCTTTAGTTGCCATAATCTTTAGGTACTTACACAAGGTGACGGTGAAGGGAAGTCTCACTGTACCTGGAACAGACATTGGTCAAACTCACTCGGGCTCCTTGGAGGGTAAATCCACAATTATTGCGTGGAAGATTGCACCAAGGTGAAAGCTCGTTAAGAAGGTCACCATTGTAACTGTTTCACCATATCCTAGCCCCTTCTCAACTTGATCACACGACATTGGATTCACCACCAACTAGTACGATCATCGAGAGAAGTTTTGTCTGCTTGGTTGATTCCTAGATTTTATTAGCGCATGCTGTTTCTTTTTGTTAGTTGGCCCTAGATTTTCAATGTGTTCTGTTATTCTCCACAATTGATCTCGTAGATGATAAATGTCTTCTCCGATCACGTAGGATGCAAGGGCTGCCTCCGAAAGGCTATCAACCCTTACCTCCTAATCCTCCAGAAGACAACTACCGTTGAGAGGTAGAAAATCAATCTGACATTGGAAGTGTTATTGCTCCTCCGTTAGATAACTTAGAAGACACTTTGGTCATGATTGAAAATCCCACTACACCTGTGTCAGTACCTCCTCTCGAACCACTTTTGGTTCGTTTAGACTCCCTTGGGAATGTCATAAATGAAGAAGTCCCACGATTACTGGAGAGGATCTTTACCAAAACATATATGGGATCCACAAAACCCATATTTGGTGATGAGTATAGGACTCTTGTTCGTCCTAGCACCGTAGTAGAAACCAATCCCACACCTACTCATTCTGTATGGAGGACTTCATCGGGACGCGGTCTCTATGAACATTTCGAATCTATTCGACAACCCTTTCATCCTCATGACCCTCCTAGTGAAACAAGACCATCCAGTCAAACCATGAATCACCCAGTCGACCAGGTTATTCACCCTACTGCTACACCAGCACAAGTCCATCCTAATGTTGGACTCATCACCTCTACTCATCCCCAAATCACTTCAATCTCTACCCCTGTTTCTACAAGTTTTTACTCTACAGTGTCGCATGTTCCACACGATCCTGCTATGACATCTTCTCACCCGAGAATGCAGACCCCTGCTAGCTAAACAAAACCAGCTGGAGGGAAACCACCATCCAATGAACCGTTTCCTCCTAGAGGACTACCTTTCCATGGCAGGCCTACCCCTCCCGGGGGACAGTCCCCTTTTCCTGCTCCTCCTAGAGGGCAACTTCCGTTTGATAGTTATACCCCAGTCGTAAATCCACCACTGATAGGGGGGCAACCCTCGTTTGTTGGAAACCCTTCACAATCCTGGGGAGTATCATCAAAAGGAATTTTTACCCAACCCCATGTTGGGGGGCACTTGTATAATAACCCACTAGGGGGAGTACCTAATCCTGTCCCTTCCGGAACATCTTACGGGCAATCTTATCCGGGCGGCATCCAAAACACCACCTAGAGTTCTCTAGGACCATAGTCTTATCCTCCTCATGGGCCTCATGTGTATCTGCCTCCAAGATCTACTCCTTACTATTCTCAAGGGAAACATGTTTATCCTCCTCATGGGCAAATAAATCACTCGGCCTATAATGTTCATAACCCACCAGGTTATGCCAATGCTTCTCATACACCATCGAATCCTTCTTATCCTGGCCAGCAACAACCGTATGTAGGAGGACCTACTGGTTACAACTATCCACCTAACCCAGTCTATGGTCCTACTGGTGTTCCTATGCCACACCAGTATCATTCACAAATTAACCGATAGCTACCTTTCCTTGCGACTCTAGATCTCCCAAACTTGTCTCGGTTAACTAATGATCCTATTTCTCATTCACCGGCTTGGCCAGTCATTCCAGCTAAACTTCCTTATGATATTCCAAAATTTGACGGAAACCCTGGTGAAGAT
>JASDQU010096021.1:1000-11101 GCA_032191745.1 Picea mariana | reverse complement strand
AATGAATGCTACTAAACCACCAATAATCATATTTCATGATCAATTTTGCAAAATTATTAAAAATGATAATGAAAAAAAGATGTTGTATAAATGAGTGGCTAACTAGGGAGCAATTTTCTCTCTCAAGTTATTTTTTAGGCTGGTGGTTCGTTTTTAAATTTCCGACCAATCCAAAACTCTGATCGAGAAAGAAGATTACTCCTGATAATCTTTTTAGGCAGGTTTTCTGGTGGTTCGTTTTTAAATTTCCGACCAATCCAAAACTCTGATCGAGAAAGAAGATTACTCCCGATAATCTTGATAAAAAAAAATTGAATCAGATTCAATGAATGACCGGTCATACTTTTCACCCACTCACAATGTCGCTCGTGGCCCTCCACATAGACAGGTCGTGTGTCAAGTCATAAACGAAAACCTCCAAACAGTCTGTCCGCCACCAGGCCCCGGGAACATTGTTGTGAACAGCCAGACATTTGTTTTTAACATTTACATTTAATGCCTACGGGCATCAAGATTCCGTCGGTTAAAGATCTATGACATGAAAAGAGGACGGACATGGATAGACATGGGGCGGCGCTTTCGTGAAAGTGAACAGATAGTCTGCCATAAACGTTTCTCCTACTGAACCACCCGTACGATAATGACGTGACGCTTACCCAATTGAAATTAATTTAGCCATCTTCCCATAATTACAATCAACTTGCATTATCTGTTGTGTATAAAAATTCAACGCGTGGAGTGCTGATGAGGGCTACCCTCAACTCCCTGTTGTTATAAGTTTAAATCCCTCTGGGGGATGGAGGGATTTCAATCAAGTTTTATAGATGGGGTAAGGCAGGAGGTGAACAGACCTATTGATCGATCCATGGAGGAAAACGAGTGGGAGGTGCTCTCCACCCCGAGTTCGATTCTCGCTGGGGACGAGGAAGAGGAAGATAAATGCTGTTCTGTAGGTCTCTGGATCGATCCCGGTAGCCTGATTAAGGCCAATTACTTTGCTTTGTCTAGGTGCAATTCGGGGAATTTTAAGACGGTGGAGGAGGAGGGTTCTCCTGAGTATGTGGTGGATGATGGGTTTCGGGTTCGAAACTCCTCCCTATTTCTGGACCTGTTTGCTCCTCCGTTCTGTACAGACGATGAATTAGGGGGGAATCGCCTTGTGGCCGCAGGTCACATGAAATCTGACGACATGACCGAGGGGATGCTGTGCATAAGCCCCGTAACTCTGTTGAGATCACCGGACGCCTTAGGCAAGGGCGAGGCTGGGGAGAAATATTCCGACGCTGAGGACGAAGAAAATGAGGAATATTCCGGACAGAGTGATCAATTGGAGGTTGAAGAGGTACAGGGTTCGAAACCGGTGGAGGTGGAGGAGGAAGAGGAGGGGGAATTTGCCAGATTGGAAAATCCTCAGCCCCAGACATGCTGCATAACTGTGGGGAATAAGACCAAGGCGGCCGGGTGGAAACATCCTCTGGGTGTCTGGAAAAGACAGATGAGCACGCTTTGCTCGCTTGGGATGGCTGCTGCGCTCATGGGTATCCTCATTCTGGGCCGGAGATGGTGCCGAGGGAAGAGTAAGAACCATAGTCAAAGCCAACGCCTTCGCTTTCAGGTTTTCGCTGATAATCAGGTACTGTTTTTAGAAGATTCATACGAGATCCTAATTTAATTCCACCTGGCCTAACCTGCTCGACTTAAAAGTCACGATGGTTCTATTGTTTTTGCCCACAAGCCCCACTCTTGTAGGCCAAACCGAACTGACCAATTTTGTGAAATTTGAATCTTGGTCAAGTTAAGACAATATTCCACCTTCACCAACCCGATTAGTCAGGTTAACCTTAAGCGGCTTCGTATCCATGTTAAAATCCCCATCTGATATATATTCCCATATATTGATTTAGTTTGGCTTTTATATATATGAAACTTATTTGACCTGGATCCCCACATTTTGATTTGATTTGATTTAGATTCCTTCATAATTTTATATACTGGAGGTGCCAATCTCAATTTCTATTTGCCATTTTTTATATTATTGTATACCAGTTTTTATAGTATTTGAATGGAATTGATTTGGGGACTCTCATGCCGAGAGGTTTCAAATTCTCATGATGCCAATTTCAGTCTGTATGTGTAGTCATTAAACGAGATTGATTTGATTTGGATTGGATTTCCACAAAGACTTTCAAAGTGCTGATCTACTTTGATCTCAATGTAATATATAGATCCATGTTCACCCTGGATTTTTTTAAGCATGAAGAAGAATCCTTCTTTTATGGTTATGATCAGATCTTTCTATTTTTTCATTTAATTTGATTTGATTTGGCTTTTATATATATGAAACTTATTTGACCTGGATCCCCACATTTTGATTTGATTTAGATTCCTTCATAATTTTATATACTGGAGGTGCCAATCTCAATTTCTATTTGCCATTTCTTATAGTATTGTATTCTAGTTTTTATAGTATTTGAATGGAATTGATTTGGGCACTCTCATGCCGAGAGGTTTCAAATTCTCATGATGCCAATCTCAATCTGTATGTGTAATCATTAAACAGGATTGATTTGATTTGGATTGGATTTCCACAAAATCTTAGACTTTCAAAGTTCTGATCTACTTTGATCTCAATGGAATATATAGATCCATGTTCACCTTGGTTCTTTTAAGCATGAAGAAGAATCCTTCTTTTATGGTTATGATCAGATCTTTCTATTTATTCATTTAATTTGATTTGATTTGGCTTTTATATATATGAAACTTATTTGACTTGATCCCCACAGTTTGATTTGATTTAGATTCCTTCATAATTTTATATACTGGAGGTGCCGATCTCAATTTCTTTTTGCCATTTTTTATAGTATTGTATACCAGTTTTTATAGTATTTGAATGGAATTGATTTGTGCACTCTCATGCCGAGAGGTTTCAAATTCTCATGATGCCAATCTCGGTCTGTATGTGTAGTCATTAAACGAGATTGATTTGATTTGGATTGGACTTCCACAAAATCTTAGACTTTCAAAGTGCTGATCTACTTTGATCTCAATGTAATATATAGATCCATGTTCACCCTGGATTTTTTAATCATGAAGAAGAATCCTTCTTTTATGGTTATGATCAGATCTTTCTATTTTTTCATTTAATTTGATTTGGTTTGGCTTTTATATATATGAAACTTATTTGACCTGGATCCCCACAGTTTGATTTGATTTAGATTCCTTCATAAATTTATATACTGGAGGTGCCGATCTCAATTTCTATTTGCCATTTTTTATAGTATTGTATACCAGTTTTTATAATATTTAAATGGAATTGATTTGGGCACTCTCATGCCGAGAGGTTTCAAATTCTCATGATGCCAATCTCAGTATGTATGTGTAGTCATTAAACGAGATTGATTTGATTTGGATTGGACTTCCACAAAATCTTAGACTTTCAAAGTGCTGATCTACTTTGATCTCAATGTAATATATAGATCCATGTTCACCCTGGATTTTTTAAACATGAAGAAGAATCCTTCTTTTATGGTTATGATCAGATCTTTCTATTTTTTCATTTAATTTAACCTTAATTAGAGCTATCCCGCTTATAGTATTTGAACAGATCTTATTCCAAGAGAATTCAGATTCTTAAGTTGCCAATCTCAGTCTATATATAAGCCTTTATAGTCTTTAAATAAAATTGAAATGGACTCTGTTATGCCCCCAGAAAGTTTGAGATTCTCGACGTGCCAATTTCAATGTTTATATACTAGCCTTTATAGTATTCAAATGGGATTAATTTGGGTACTGTAATGTTGCCAGAGGTGCCAATTTCAATGTTCGTATACAAGTCTTTATAGTATTCAAATGGAATCAATTTGGGCACTGTCATGGTTCCAGAGGTTCCAAACTGTCGAGATGCAGATTTTTGTTTATATACAAGTCTTTATTGTACCAAGAAAAGTACAGTGCTCTTACAGCCCATGGTGAAAGAGATGTGTGATTGTGAAACATAAATGTCACAACAGCCGATCCCACACTAATGTCAAAAAAGAAAAAAAAAATAGCATAGATTTATCTTATCTTAGAGCTTTTAAGCAACTGAGCTGACTACACCCGTGTTTGTTTTGATTCATCCCGGTGTTTAATAAATCTGTTGTTAAAACGAATCTATGTTAATAATCTCTAAATGGAATTGATCTAAAGTCTGTTATATCCTGGGAAGTTTGAGATGCTCCAAGTGCCAATTTCAATCTCTATATACAATCTATATAGTATTGAAATTGAATTTTCATGGGCACTCTCATGATCGAGGGGTTTCAGATTCTGGAGGTGCCAATCTCAATGTCTGTATACAAGTCTTTATAGTCTTTAAACATAATTAATTTGGACTCTGTTCAGCCCTAAGAAGTTTATGATTTTTGAGGGTCCAATATTTTAATTTTTATATGTTCACATAGATCCATTTAAAAAATTTAACCCCAGATTTATGAAGCACTGAGAGTGATCAGAAAAATTCAGGTGCAAATCACTAGCCCCTGAAAAGATCCAGGGTTAAGATGGATATATGTTAGTATTTTTTTTAACTTTATAGTAATTAATAAATTATGTTTAAGGTCGACTCTTTTTTTCTAATTTATTAGTGTTATACGTGACACATCTCTTCCACCTCGGGCTGTAAGAGCATCTCACTTCTCTCGGTACAACCAGTCTTTATAATATTTAAATGAAATTGATTTGGGCTCTTCTAATATGCCCAAAGAGATTTCAAAATTCTCAAGGTGCCAATCTCATCATCTATTTCAAAATTCTCAAGGTGCCAATCTCATCATCTAGATATAAAGTCTTAAGTCTTTAATCACAATTGATTTGTAGTCTGTTAAACCCCAAGAAGTTTCAGATTCTTAAGATGCCAGTCTCTCAATGTCTATGTTAAAGTCTTTGTAATATTTAAATGAAATTGATTTTGGGCTCTGATATGGACAGATATTTCAAAATTCTCAAGGTGGCAATCTCAATGTCTGTACAAGTCTTTCGAATTTCATCTTCCATCACAATTGATTTGGATTCTGTAAAGCCCCAAGACGTTTCAGATTCTTGAGCTGCCAATTTCTCAGTGTCTATTTTTAAGTCTTTTGTCTTCAGTTACAATTGATTTGGACTCTGTAAAGCCGCAAGAAGTTTCAGATTCTCGAGGTGCCAATCTCTCAATGTCTATATACAAGTCTTTTGTCTTCAATCACAATTGATTTGGACTACTGTTACGCCCAAGAAGTTTCATATTCTTGAGGTGCTAATCTCTCAATCTTTATACTGTTACGCTCAAGAAGTTTCAGATTCTTGAGGTGCCAATCTCTCAATGTTTATACTATCAGTCTTTATAGTATTTAAACTAGCACAGATCTATGTTAACCCTGGATATGTTAAATGTGAAGGGGATCAAATAATTTGATGTGAAAATATAAAGATATGGGGTTGAGATGAATCTATGTTTGAGTGTTTATACTATAAGTCTTTATAGTATTTAAACTAGCACAGATCTATGTTAACCCTGGATATGTTAAATGTGAAGGGGATCAAATAATTTGATGTGAAAATATAAAGATATGGGGTTGAGATGAATCTATGTTTGAGTTTATAGTTTCCCTTTTTACGTATGTAAGAGCATGTTTATATATAGAGAGAAACTGATATCTTTATAATTTTTTTTGGATGAGGCATGATGATTCTTTCTGTACGGGGATTTATTGGGTGTTTTATGAATGCAGAGAATTAGCCATATGATGTGCCAAGCAGCACGTTTGAACCAGGCATTTTCTGCCATGCGAGGAGGAGGGGGAGTTCCTGTTGTGAGAGCTCAGATATCCTTTGGGGGAGGCTGCTATTATGATGGAGTCTGATCTCATCTCATCACCCCCTCACCCTCAGGAAGTTGTAGTTAGTCTACTGCTATATATGATCATCTTTTCTTGCTTGTAAAGAATTGCATTAACATATATGATTATCTTTCCTTGTTTGTAAAGAGCTGCATCAACAGGAAGGCTAGTTACCTAATGAAAAGTTTAGATAGATATTTAGGTTTAGGTGCAATGCATTTAATCTAGGCTCAAGGGGCCTGATAGCTAAGTCTGCCGTGTATTCTTATTCTTATTATTATATTGCATTTATTCTGGTTCAGTGCTTGAATCTTTGTAATCTATCCATTAATTAATGAGTATATAAGATTACTTGCTATCCAAATAAAGCAGTTGCTGCCAATCTGATAAAAAAAATAGATTTTTTCTGGCCTATCGCCATAGAGAATATATTCACTGATTAGCTAATTTGGGAATATCTTTTGTTGCAGCATAAGATATAGGGATTTCTTTTTGTAAGTTTGTAATAATTTTTTCCATGAGTCATGTCCACAGTGCTCCAAATTCCAATAAATGATTGACTTTTGGTGTCTAGTAAGGCAACCTGAGGCAATCTCAGAAGAGATTAGCACAACGGGACCCACCACTTAACCACCGAAATTTTTAATGGGGATAAAATGTTTGCATAAGAAAGAAGAAAAAGACTGTCTGTAAAGAAAGGTGTATTATAAAAATGGAAAAGGTGTAAAAGAGCTTTGGAATATGTCAAAAAACTATAGTATTTTGCACGACTTAAGTGGGATAAAAAAAAATAAAGCACCCCCCCTTCCTAATCATCTTTGTAAATTATTTCTTCGAATTGTAATAGAAGTGTATCTGATTCTAATAAAAACACTAATCTTTCTTAAAATAAAAATAAAACCCTCACCTAGTTACCTTTGTAAATTATTTGATTATTCGTCCAGTTGTAATAAAAGTGATCTGTAAATGTGGGACTATAACCTTCATGTCTCATCAACACGGATCCTTTGTGGAAATGAAATTGGGTCTTTGTTCTCAGTGTCATTCAGTGTCATGTAGAGATCTTTATCTTCAAAATGGACTTCAAGGTTTATGTTCTCCGTAACTTGCACACAAATAATTAACCAACAATGAAACTACAATCAGGGCTTTGAGTTCAAGTTCCTCTGATGTTAATCACCAGGCAGGCATACACGAAATGACTATGTTTCTTGGCTGCAAGGCCTGTGCAAACAATTAACGGACAATGAAGTTACAATCAGGGCTTTGAGTTCATGTTCCTCTGATGTTAATCACCAGGCAGGCATACACAAAATGGCTATGTTTCTTGGCTGCAAGGCTTGGTTTTGCTTGCTGTCTTTGTGGTGCTAAGGCTATTACTAATACGTTTTCTGTGCTTCAATGGCTATAGCCAGTGTCTGTTGGTGGTGCAAACTAACAACTCTGTATTGCTTGAATGGCTATAGCCAGTGTCTGTTGGTGATGTCAACTAACTACTCTGTATTGCATGAGCTCAATTCAACTTCAATCAGAATGTCGTCAACCACTGTCTTTGATGGTGTCTTGGCTGGAACACAAGGCAATGGGAATATGCCCTTGCTCTGTAGGGTTATTATTCTCTTGAGCCGACTTGTCTTCTAGGGTTATTATCCAATGTTTTAGGGTTTCTCTTGCTTCCCGGAATATTCTAGTCTCGTCAAAGGTTAAACGTAGAGGTTAATACCTCCCGCAGCTACCATAATTATCAACAATATCTTCCTCTCCTTGCATAACCTTCACAAGCTGCTCTTCCACGGAGGTTTACACAGCGATTGGTATCCTCGCAACTCAAACTGGTGGCTCTCTCTATAAGCCGACTTTCCTATTCCAGGGAACGACGAAATTTCCACTGCAAAAACTTCCACATGATCTCTTTCACAATCCCACAGGAACCGAGATCAGAAATGTGCTCTGATACCACAGTTAAACCATCAAGAAAATATTGAGCACATCAAGAAAATATTGAGAACATAAAAGCTGATGGAAAAGACTCACTCTATATTTTCCATATATCAATATGTATACAATAATGTATATATAGTTCACATTGCACAACTGACCTCTAACGGTATGACCGTTAGGGTAAGATAACGAACTGAGATTAGAGTATATTTTCCATATATCAATATGTACACAATAATGTATATATAGTACACATTGCACAACTGACCTCTAACGGTATGACTGTTAGAGTAAGATAACAAATTGAGATTAGAGTTTTCAACACTTTCATGACGTCAAATATCAATGGCAACAATGTGTTTCATTGGTGTGGTGAAATGTCATCTCGCTGTAATGTTTGCATTGTTAGTAGTTTTGTGCAACCACTCTTTTATGTAAAAGAGGTTGTGTCTTTCTCTTTGCGTTTTACCCTTTACATTGCATGTCATTTTAATGGTAGTTTTGTTTGCACTAAAAATTACATCTATAATCGATTAGAGTATTTCTTATCCTAAGCCCCTCACGTAGCACTTAAGTGCATGCAATTATAAATAATTTCATTCAACGATTRTCGACAATGAAGAATGTTGTTTGTTAGATTCATATTTGGTGTAAATCATACAAGATACAWTTAAAATGAACAATGTGGTTCATTAGAATTTGGGAGTTTACTTATGTTGAAGATTTAGGAAAGTCTATATTTGCGAGGTGCTTTCAATYTATTTTGTTGTTGTATGATCCACCATAACTGCAAATCCAAAAAGTGTATGAATGCACTSAAGTAGAGATTTGATGTTTCAATATGTTRCATTTACATGGTAAGTTGATACCCTAAGCTATGTAATGACCTTGCCACAACTTGAGTTGTAAAGTTGAAATAACACAAAAAAATTGATGTTGTATTATACAAAATTGATATACATTGTTCGCAGTGATACACATATGGCCATTCCAGTGGCAGAATTGAGACTTAGGTTTTTGCCATCTAAGCTTTTTCAATTATGGGAACTAGAAAACTATTTTACCAAATTCCATAGCAACATGAATATGCTAAACTTCCAACAAACTTGACAAGCTATAAAATAGAAAACATGAAACTGTATGTTGTGTACCTAACCACAACATATTTAGTATGACTTCATGTACTTGAGTTTTTTTTGTGTGTTTGCACATGATTTTATCATAAGGTGTTTTTCAGGAGGAGAACAACAAAACACATTATGTACATGAGTGTATTTTGTGTTTATTTGCTTATGATTTTGTCATGATGTTATATTTATAAAAACTACTTCACGTGATAAGTGTTGAATTTTCAATATTATGTACATGAGTGGTTTTTGTGTATATTTGCTTATGATTTTGTCATGATGTTATATTTATAAAAACTACTTCATGTGATAAGCGTTGAATTTTCAATGAGCTCTGGTTCATGCAATTACTTCAAATTTTATGTTTAACTTTTACTTAACCATAACAACTGCAGCAAACCAAGATTACAAGAAGAATAACCATGCACAAGAACACAATAAGTATCGTGGGAAACCCTTCTCAACAAGGGAAGAAAACCTAGCCAATCCTTTGCTATATTCTCAAGTGAAAGACCTCTCACACCATCACCAAACCTAGCACACAAGAGGGTGCTGTAATTCTCATAATTTCATAGCACAACTTTTGAAATCATGAGATGACACAATGTTAAGTGTGTTTCCTCAATGAAGATTCACCTTTATTTATGTTGAAATAATGTAACCGCAAAGAGTATTCTTATTATTATTAATATATTATTCATATTATCAATCTCCATTGTGGATTGATCATGTCGGTTATTGTAATAGGACCAAATTCCCTTTTGCGGATTGGTCAAAAGACAATTGTAATAGGCAGAATAAGAAGTCGGCCCCAACAAATATTAAAGAAGCCTAGAAATATAATAAAGGTGGATTTACCCACCCAGTTTGAGAAGTCGGCCTTGCCAGTGAAGAGACACTTCACACGTGCCAGAGTTGTATAAATAAAGGAAGCTAGCGCCTCACTTAGACATAACTCACTTGCTCAGTTTGAGAGACAAGTTTTGATCTGTTACCGGAGAAGGAGAGAGAGAGTGGCACATATCTAGGAGAGGACTTTCTGTATTAGCATAAGAGATCTCTTGGCATTGTATTGGCTATCTATATTAAGGAAGTTTTGCTGGGTTTTCTTCCCCTAGAGGGTTTCCCAGGATAAATGCTGTGTCTCTTGTGATTGTGTATTTCTCAGTGATCTT
>JASDQU010096019.1:0-21708 GCA_032191745.1 Picea mariana | reverse complement strand
CCTATATATTGAGGGAATTCTCATGGAAAAGGTTAAGCAAGATTCATTGGAGAATTAGTGAAAGAATTGTGTGAAGGACTGAAGCTACAGCAGCTTGGAGACTCCGGCAAGTTTATCCAAAGGGGTTGATCTTCTTCATGCAAGTGAGAAAGTGTGTGTGTCAGAGCCAAGGGCCATCGAAAGGAAGTTTGCGACATCAAGGCTCAAGTTGTAATATTTACTTTCCATTAATATGATATAGTAATATGTCCCTTTCCCGTAAAGCTATTTCCACTTTATTGTATAATTCCTTGATCATATAAATAGATTGACCGTTGAATAGATTGTGCTTTCTTCACTTTGGTTGGTTTGTTTTGTCTTGGTCTTGACTGCACGAGAGCACTGGAGCGAAGCGGGAGCAACAAAAACCATAGGAAGCGATATTAAGGTATGTTATTAGTTCTTGCCTCCTATTTAATTCAATGGTCAAAATCTAGGGAAAGAGTCATGTTATGTCTTGCTTTGTTCTAGATCCAGGTGGATCTAGGGAGATCGGTTAGTGTCTGCACCTACGAATTTATCCAATAACAAATGTAGATAAAAATGTTTCAGGGACACCAATAAAAAATCAGCAGAATTCTGTTGTTTCTGCATGGAAAAATGTGCCCTCTTTTTTATTAATCTTTGAAATTTTTAATAGGAATGTACATAATTGTATGGTTGACTCTGGTGCATCATCAAACGTGATGCCTCTGTCTGTATGCCAGAAAATTAATGTAGAAGTAAAACCTTATGATCTTAAAATCATTTCGCTAGATCGAACGAATGTTAAGGTAATCGGTGAGCTTAAGAATGTGTTGATTAGATTAACATCCAATCGTAAAGTTAAACAGATAATTGATATTATCATTGTTGATATTCCTGAAGTTTATGTTCTATTTTTAAGCAAAGATTGGTTAGAACAGCTGCATAGTTATTTTTCTACAGACTGGTCTCACTTGTGGCTGCCTAAAAATGGACATCCCAACAAAATTAGAATAAACAGAGAACGTTATCTTAAGCATACCATGACAGATCGAAATGATCCAAATGAGCCTTTTGTTACCTCCACCAATTCAATTGAAACCCAGTGTATGAATACCTTTTTTGGTAACTTCATGACCGAAATCTCTTCTATCATTGATCCAGGACCGCAATCTGAAGTTACAGCCTATACTCAGGCACCATCTTTGCAGAATACGCCAAGTAATGCTAATGACACATAGATTTGGTCCCTATATTTTGATGGATCCAAATCCTGAGAAGGAGTAGGTGTTGGTTGTTTGCTCATCGATCCTATAGGTAATAAAACATTTATTTCTTGTCGATTAGAGTTTGAATGCACTAACAACATAGCCGAGTATGAAGCACTTCTACAGGGACTTAGGAAAGCACTAGACATGGATGTGAAAAATTTGATAGTATTTGGTGATTCAGAAATCGTGGTCAAACAGGTAAGAAACACAATACATTGCTTGTCACCGCATATGAAGAGTTACCAAACCGAGGTATGGAATTTAATGCATAAATTTTAGAATTTAATATAAATTCCATGCCTAGGATGAGTAATTCAGAATCTGATTTACTAGCTAATGTTGCTTCTAAATTGTTGACCGCTGAATTTTTTTCTGCTAATGCATTTTCGATCGAATTGTTGTTCAGGCTGTTGATTCCGGTAATTTTCGGATAACATCACAAATTGGAGAGTATTCGATGATGACCAGTAGATCATCAAATTTATTCATATGGAAGATACCTTCAAGGGTGCAGTGATTGATGAAGGCACTCATGATGAGAATCTCCAAGACTTGATGGTAATATCTAATCCTCGATCTCCTGAATCAACATCCGAGCTGGTAAACTCTATCCTCAGATCTATTGTGAGATTAGAGAAGTTTTATGACTTGCATGACAAGTTTAGATGGGTAGTCAATTGTAAAACTAACAGTTCTTCTTTGATCTATGAAACTGTAAATTTAGGAACAAGAGATAATCCTCAAAATATTAATCTAGGAAAGGGATGTTCCGAGCAAGAAAGACTCCCTTTCATAAATTTATTTAAAGAATTTAAAGACATATTTTCTTGGACATACGATGACCTGAAAATTTTCGATCGAAACATCATACAACATGTAATCCATATGAAACCCCAGACTCAGCCTTTTCAAAGGAAATTGAGAAAAATGCATCCTAAATTGGAACCTACAGTTAAAAAGGAACTGAATAAATTACTAACTGCAAAGATAATTTTTCCAATTAGGCATACCCAATGGGTGTCTAATTTAGTCCCTGTAAGGAAGAAAAGTGGTGAAATTCAACTCTGTGTCGATTTTTGAAACCTAAACCGAGCGTCTGATAAAGACAGCTACCCTATTCCCTGAATGGAGCAAATTCTACAACAAGTGTCTGGTTCCAAAATAATATCTTTGTTATATGTCTTTTTGGGATACAACCAGGTCCTTATGTCTCCTTCGGATCAGCTTAAAACCACCTTTCGTACCCCATGGGGCACTTACGCCTAAAGGAAAATTCCTTTTGGACGGATAAATGTTGGTGCCACTTTCCAAAGAGAAATGGATATTGCTTTTTGTGGCCTCCTTAACCAGTCAATTGTGGTCTATCTTGATGATATCACTATTTTTTTTAAAAACATGAAAGATCGCTTGTCCCACCTTAGGGATGTCTTGGAACGATGTCGCAAGTTCAACATATCACTCAATCCTAAGAAATCAGTCTTTGCAATAGAGAAAGGAAAATTGCTTGGTTTCATAGTATCTAAGTATGGAATGATTATTGACCCCTAAAAAACCCAATCCATTGCTAAACTTCCCCCTCCTTCTTCCAAAAAGGACATGCAATCCTTTTTGGGAAAGATTAATTTTGTCAGAATATTTGTCCCAAGTTTCTCAGAAATGGTTCGACCTTTACAAAATCTAATTAAAAAGGATATTTTGTATCGATGGGAACCACAAGAGAGTCAGGATTTTGATTCAAGTAGAAAAGAAATAATAGAAGCCCCTTCCTTGATGAGTCCCGATTTTTCTCAGGATTTCACTCTTTACACTTTTGCCTCTGACAGATCCTATGTTTTTGTAATTACACAGAAAAACGTTGAAAGAAATGGCATACCCATTTCCTTCATGAGCTCTGTTTTTAAAGGAGCAGAAATTAATTACCCAATAGTAGATCAACAGGCATATGTTGTTTTTAAATCAGTGAAACACGTGTGGTCTTACCTGTTGAAATCCATAACCAAAGTTATTGTTCCTTACCCCACCATAAGAAACTTGTTAGTACAAAAAGAGTTGGGTGAGAAAAGGAAAAATTGGATGACATCATTACAAGAATATGACCTTGATATATCTCCTGCCCAAATTGTTATAGGTCAAGGCCTATGTAAACTAGTGGTTGATTCGGTTGAGGAACAAGTAATTCAAATAAACACATCAACTGTAAATCAGCACAATGAAAAATAGATCAACTGTGCAAAATCTACACCCAATTCTCGGTATGAGAACATTAGATTTTATTTATCACATGGATCTGCTCCCGGCAATATTGATCCCAAAAATAGAAGAGAACTTAGGCTTAAATCAACATATTTCCAGTTAATCAATGATATATTATTTTGAAAGAACTTTGATTGTATTTTTATGCATTGTTTAGAAAAGGAGTCTGAAAGAGTGTTGGCTGAACTTCATGCTGGTGAGGTTGGTGGTCACTGTGGTAGAGATACCACTGCCCAAAAAGTGATAAGGGTTGGATACTATTGGCCTACCTTGTTTAAAGATGCCCATACATTGTCCTACAAATGTGTAATCTGCCAAAAGGTTGCAGGACAGGTGAAAAAGGTAGCTTTTCCTTTGCAACCTGTTATTGTAGATGCACATTTTCAGCAATGGGGCCTAGATATCATAGGACCAATCAATCCCCCTTCTTTGCAGCAACATAAGTACATCCTCATAGTAACAGACTATTTTACTAGTTGGTCTGAATATTTACCTTTAAAAGTGCTCAACACCAATCAGGTAGTGTCTTTTCTGAACTCCCACATCATCACTCGATTCTGAATTCCCGAATGTCTGGTTTTTAATAACACCTCTTATTTTTAGTCCCTTGATATGAATTTTTTTTCTCTGGAAAAAAGGATTAAACTTAAGTATTATGCCAGATACTACCCTCAAGGTAATGGTCTAGCAGAATTGACAAATAATAATTTAATCAAGATTATTAAAAGGACAGCTTCATAAAACCACAAGAATTGGTACAATGCACTGTATAATGCACTTTGGGTTGATAGGGTAACTCCAAAATCCTCCCTTGGTAATTCTCCCTTCTTCCTCATTTAAGGAAGAGAAGTCATCCTCCCCCCACATGTCTTGCTTCCTTCTCTGCAATTATCACATAAATTTTAAGAAGAAGAGTGTACGCCTCTAGAAAATCAGATAAATCCTTTATTAAAACTAGAAGAGGTGAGAACACAAGATAAACAGAAACTAAACCAGCACCAGCAAATTGTAAAGAGTTGGTTTGATGCAAATTCATCTTCTGATAGGAATTTTGATGTCGGAGATTTGGTTCTCAAGTGGGACAAATCCCATGAGGGAAAGGGGGAACATACCAAGTTTCAAAACCTGTAGCTGGGACCATTTGCAATTTCTAAAAAATTGGGTCCTAGCTCTTTTCGTCTGCATGATTTGGAGGGACAGCCAGACAGTTTCCCAGTGAATGGCCAGGCTCTCAAAAGATATTTCGCTTGATGATTTCTGATCCACCCTCAAATATATTTTTAATTTTCTTTTATGTTTTTTATTTTGTTTCTTTTCATTTTTCTTACTTTTGATTTGTTTTCTAAAGATGATTATGTCTTAATCACCATTCATTTGTTGCAGGGAATCAGAACTCTTATTCATTAGCAACAGTTGGTAACTTTTCAAGAACTTGAATAGTAAATGCTAACTCATATCAACAGAGGGAAGTTTTTGTGTAATCATTGTTTCTAGTTTCTCATTAAAATCACAGGAAGATGTGATTAGCCTTAACAAACTTCTAACATCGTCCCTATCTTAATGGGGAAAACTCAATTGTGCTTTCCCATCCTAGAGATAGTTTCTTAACAGAAACCTAATTTTCCAAATCATAATGAAAGGCATCAAAACATAAAAAATTATTCTTAAATGATCAATCTTTTCATTACCAGATTATCACCCCACTCTCTTGAATGTCGTGAAGTTCTGGAAATTATAAACAAATTTGAAAGAGTTGGAAGAACAGTAAGGTGTGGGAAATGTTTCTAAACCCGTCGGACATTGAATAGGTTTGTTGGTAGCGTGTTAGGGTCCTAACCCACACATAGGTAGAGAAATATATTCGGATGTAATAAAGGTCAATATTAATAAGGCCTTTCAATAAAATAGAATAAGGCGGATGTAATAAGACCTAATAGAAGCTTCTGCTTCTAGAAGGATCTTCCTCTAGATGCTTCTCTTGATAGACATATTTAGTATAAATAAGGGTCAAGGGTATGAAAAACCTAGCTTGGAGATTATTGTAATAGACCGTTGCTCGACTGGAGGTTGCCCCCTCGAAGAGGCCTGTGAACATTGCTTTCTGAATCAAAGTGTTATTTTTGTTGTTGTTCTTATATCATTTATGTGTTATTGTGGAGATTATGCTGGTTATATTATTGTTATTTTTCCATTTCTATCATTTTATTTATGTTCTGCATACTTTTTATATCCGGTATATTACATAGCAGGTAAATGCACACATGATACCAAGGCAGCTTCATCAGGGTACTGAACAGGCCTGTTGGCAGCGAAGCAATGTTGGGTTTAAGAAGATCCTCAAGTATGTATTTTGATTTGATCAAGTATGAATATGTTTTTGTCATGAATGGATGACTCTTGGATAGGATAGAGGTACTAGAGTGGGTTAAATGACATACCTTTCAAGGCTATGGATGCCTACTGGCAGCAGTGGCCCTAACAATGGTATCAAAGTCATCTATATAAACATTGTTGCACCTGTGATCTAAATAAGATACCAAATTACATTTTCAGACAGAAATACATCCAATGCTAAAACTGCATTATTTTCTGAGTTATGATTGGAACGCTTGATCTATCATCAATTGTTTATAAAAAAATTATTTCATCTGTGCCCCTGACATAGATTTTCTGGTGATGCAGAGATAACTGCTTCGCCCAGTGTGTCACCATTGTTGGTAGCCACCAATTCTGTTGAATTTTATCACAATGAACAATCATCACAAAGAGATAAAAAAAATTGTAGTTGTCACCTCCTTACTTTTAAAAATGATTTTGTCTTTTGGCTTCAAGGCAATTTATTGGTTTAACTTATTTTATGAGTTTTTCACTTTAGATTTCGTTTGTTTAGTTTAAATTTCATGATTGGAAGAATGAAATTCAAACAAAAACCTCGCTTGGGTAATTATTATGTAGTTTGTGTTTTTCTTATTTTCTTTTACCAAAGAAACTACACCTTGAGGAAACCCATATGTTACTAAGTTTCAAGTTTTATAAACTCATTGATTAATTCACTACCACATTTTCATGTATTATGGGTATTATGACTTAATCAGTTCTATGGTTGATTGTTTGGTTTTAATTTTTTAAATGTATGAACGCGCAGAACCTTGGATTAACATTTGATATGTGCTTCATGCCCTCAATAGCCATATCTCTTTCATGTTGCTTGGTACAGGTTTGATGTACCCACGAATACACCTCATCCTGTTGTTCTATACATTTAATGAACCTCATTCATTGTTTGAATTGGCATTTGATAGTGGTTAAGGGTTTTCTCTTCATTGTGTGTAATGGCTCATAGGTCCATGTGCCCCCTGGTTTTTTGTCTCTCCAAACTTAAGTTATCAAGCATAGTAGTGTCCAAACTTCGTAGGTATCAGGCCATTGTGGTTTTCACAGACCTCTCCTTGCTACTCGTTTATTGGAAGTCGAAGCCTCCCACCCGTCATATCTATTGTGTATATTTTATAGTGACCATGACCCTTGTGGTTCGAATCAAAACTAATAGTTGTTAGGTACTTCTTGCCCACAATGATGCCATAAATGATTTACAGACTCATGGTTGGGATGTATTCATCTAGAAATTCTAAGGTTACAACCTTGTGGTTGCACAGGCCTTTGCCCAAACATTTGATGGGTTTAGAGCCAAGGTCAGGGATGTGCAATTGGAGGTCACATAAGACTCTATAGCCCAGGCAACAAAACTGCCATGGGAAGGTGAGAAATGGTTCAAGAATGATAAAATGGAGGACGTTCCATGGAGATTGTTCATGGTCTCTTGTAAATATACATGTTTCCCTAAAGGTATTCCTCTTACCCTCATGAAACCCATATGGCACAGCCTTATTTTGATTTTGAAACATTTTATAACATGTGAGGGCAGGTATGGTTTGGTATTTTTATACCACATCTGATTGTCAATGTTGTTCCTAGGGTTTAAACTGAACATGTAGTTCTATTTGTTGATGAGTTTGTACAAGATGTCAAAAAATTATAAGAAATATGGCTTGAACCCTTTTTCAAGCCTCTTTAATCATGAGCTTATAAAGATTTTGTTGGTATCACACCTATCTCAAATTGGTGACACTTGGGAAAGATTCCTAAGTCGGAACACTTTTTCCCAACCCGAATGCACAGTAAACTCACCTATAAATGTAAACCCCATATCTGATAATCTCGTGACCCAGAGTCAAGATATCGATTCACATAATGACTGTGAATTTAATGAACCCATTTCTGTTTCTTTTCAAACCCCCATGGGTAAAAAATCACAATGTATTTTTACACCCAGAAAATTGTTGGAACATGTGGTGAATGTGTTGAAATAAAGGATTTATCCTACCCCTGATATTGAGTCAAATTGGGGCTTTAGTGAAAAACCAACTCTTAAGAAAAATCGTAAGATTAAGAAACAAGAAAACTCAGATTTGAATTTTATAAATAAGAGATTTGGTCAATTGATATCTAGGATTCTTAGGAATCAAAAATAGGATCATTTTTTCTCGATCTCTATGATCATGGTCAATGATCAATGTTCATATGACGAGATCAATGATTTCCTTGCTTAGGAAGATCTAGATAACCAGTGTCTCAAGAATGAAATTTTTGGTCAAGATGAGCAGTATGATTTTGTCTCTAGATTACCTCTGTTTCTGAGAGACCAAGAGGGTTTTGATGGCATTATCCATGACTTGAAACAAGCCACAAGAAGAGTCAAAGAATCCATTGTTGAATATGCTCAACCTCGTCCTACTATAGCACAGGTGCATTGTAATAGTTGTTAGGATTGGGTAGAACGCTATTACAGGGACATACCATTGTTATAGTCACAATTAAAACATTTGGTTGCTCGTAATTATCTACTTGAACGAGAAAACCAAGAACTAAAGCATGCGTAGAATGGGAAAATAAAAGACCCAAGAGATCTGGTAATACAATCATCAAACATGCAACCAACTTCAATGCCATCATTAATTCAGAACTATATGACCCTTCATTGTCTAATTTCTAATGGTAAAAGTGATTTTGCTTGATTTTATTTCATTTTATTTTGTTATGAAAGTCAAAATAAGAAGATTTAGTTTTGATTTTCTTCATTAATATAAGACTAGCTACAAAATCTCACGATTTTGTAGCCAGTCTATTTCTGAATAGTATTTAGCATTATTTTATGAATATCAATTCCGTTTTTCTATCTACAGGAAAATGATAATTATGGTGTTGTTTACATGGAGAAACCATATTGGATCATACGTTGTATTATTCAGTAGTTCCTTTCTTTTATGTTGATAAAACTTTGTTATTATGTAATAATATTTTACAAACCAACTCCTACAAGAGTGGTTTCCTGTTGTCCTATTTTTTATAAAACAATCTATTTTTTGGGAACTACACTCTATCTTGCATGATAAGAGTTTGCCAATCCAAAACTATCTTAAATAGTGATCACTGTTAGAGGTGAAGATAACTTTTGGTGGGATACATTATGGACATGTGATTTGGACAACTTGTGGAGAAGCGTTTCACCATTTGGATTTAGACCTGTGTGATGCTTATTCCATTTTTGTTTGCATAGATCTTATGAAATATTATTATGTTTCACGCAGATTTAGTCTATCTATAATATGGTGTTTCATATTATTGAGTATTTAGATGTTGTTTATAATTTGTTATTCCATTTGACATCTGTGATCAATCTTCCATTTGAGTATTGTCGATTTATTCTAGATATTAAATGATGGATTATATTAATACTTTGAATTGAGTTTCTCTTAATTCTAAGTTATTGATTATCATGAGATCATAATATTTTCACAGTTATCATTCTGTTGTCATGTTCTCACTCCGACATAGTAAAATTTTTCCTTGAATTTATTCTAGAGATAGTAGCATTGTCCTGTTATAGGTTTCCCTCACATGCAGGATAGTTATGATCTCGAATTACATAGGAAGACAAATTTAGTTTAATCGATTAGTTACAAGTTATTTTGATGATTATTTATTTAAATTATTTATTAATGAAATAAGGATAGCATGAATTAGCTTTTGACTGCTTATGTATTCTTATTTCAATTATATTTTTTTAGTATTCATTAGTTTTAGATCTTTAAATATTCAAAAGAAAACAAAAAAATATATGTTCTTTCTTTATCTCTTTATAACCACTTTTAAGAACGTCCATTTCACAAGATGACACATAAATCTTGCAAGCTATATATAAACTGTTTATAATCATTTGTACATATTCATGTTTCATTTGAACATTTATAATTAGTAAACTTATATTCTTAGTATCATAGCTTTCAGATTAGTTTCATTTCTTTTATTATTTTTAGGACTTTAGTTGGCAAACAAATCCATTAAAATTGTCGGTCATTTCATTCCAAACGGCTTGGGTTATTTAGACAACCTCGGTCCGAATTTGACCTTCCATTTAATGGTGTGTCATTTATGACTGTCAAAAGTTTCCTACCAAAGTCCGTCTTGGAGGAATTTATGCATCATGGCCTTTCCTCCTACATGACCTCCTGCAACTCTGTTGTGGCATTCCCATAGTATATCATGTCTTTTATGGTCCAAGAAACATCGTCTGAGGATACTATCTAGTCCCAATTTATACAATTGTCCTGCAATTAATTGGTAGTCCGCTTCTCTAATAACCATATGGAATTTCTAGGTTGTGGAATATGTTTCTGGGCAGGCTCCTGTACTTAATAATACTGCTATGTCCTCCAGGTACTCCCGTATGGCCTCAACCTGAAACAGATCTGGATCTGGGAGCTAATCGTCAACTGCTCCACCACTTTCCCGTGACTCTAATTTAGACAGGTGATGAGGTCCTATGTTGCATTTTCCAGGCTTAATAATTACTTCAAAAGAGAATTCCTGAAATAGTAGAAGACACCTACAACTTCTCCCTTCCAATACAGGTTTGTTAACTAGATATTTCAATGCAGAATGATTAGTAAAGAACTTAAAATGAGAACCTAACGAATAATGTCTAAATTTGTACAAAGCATAAATCATGGCTAAACCCTTCCTTTCTGTCATTGTGTAGTTGCGCTCAGCTTGAGATAACTTCCTTCTTGCAAAGTATATAGGATGATCCATGGCTCCATCTCCTGGTTGCGCTAAGATAGCTCCTAAGGAAATTCCTAAAGCATCTACATGGACATGAAATTCATTTTCCCAGTTTGGGAATATCATAATCAGTTTTGTGTTGAGATTCTCCTTTAGGTTCTCAAACGCTTTATCACATTCTGGAGTCCATTGGAACATTTTTTCCTTTTTCAATAGATTTTCCAGAGGTGAAATAATGCTTTTATATCTTCTGATGAACCTACGATAGTACCCTGTGTGTCCTAGCATGGAACACAACTACTTATCACTCGTAGGTGGCGGCATATTCACAATAATCGCAACTTTGGTTGGGTCTACCAATACTCCCTCTTGGCATACTATGTGGCTCAAAAACATTCCATGTGGTACACAGAAGATACACTTTCTGAGATTTAATGATATCTTCAATTCATTGCATCTATCAAACATCATATGTAAAAGTGCTACATGTTCCTTGAGAAAACTATATATCATCCAATCATCCATATAAACTTCTATAAACTTGTGAATAAACTCTGTGAAAGTTACTATTACAATCCTAGAGAAAACTACAGGGGAGTTCTTTAAGCCAAATGGCATCACATTGTATGCAAAAGACTCCCATTTTGTTATGAATGTGGTCTTATTTTTTTCCTCTTCGACAATCCTTAATTTTTGGTACCCTGAAAATCCATCTGTGAATGAGTACGCTTCTTTCCCCGCAACCTGTTCTAGAACCTCATTCTCAACAATAGACAACAACACTATGACATCAACCTAATAGTAAGGGAATAATCAGACCGATCCCTTTTACAATCATGATTCAACAACCATCCCAACCAACCAACCCTTTTACAATTATATTCATCCCTATATATAATCTAAGTCATGTCTTATGGATTTGTATTGCATGCTTTCTTGTTCTGTTGCAACCGCTTTTTCTTTGCTAGCGTTGCATTGTCCTTTTTGCAACTAATTTTTGTTGCTTCTCCTTGCTCTGTTGTCCAGCTTCTTCTGAAACTTGTGCAACTTGTACTAGGCCAAAACTGGGATTGTAGTCCTTCTTGCGCAACTCCTTATTCAAAAATGAAGGGACCAACATTATGCTATATCCCACACTCTAGGCATACCGAACCTTGGTCAAGACTGCCACCATATTTTCTCCTTTCTAGTTAGTACATAGTGTGGAATCGATATTACCTATTGAATGTGAAATCCCTTCTCTTAGATTGGCAGTCGTGCTCCTCCCTGACACTTCGTATCTCAAGCGACACCTTGTACATCTAGAGAGTCTCGACGAGCATCGTCGAGACACCTCTATGGATATCGAGGCAAATAAAAGACATGTCAAGGTCCAATACAATAATTATGTCTATCCTCGGTTGTATGTTGAGGGTGACTTGGTCCTTTTATATGATCATGCCAAAGAACCGTTGGTGGCAGGAAAGTTCAAACCCATGTGGCACAGTCCCTATATCGTGTGACGTGTCTTAGAAAAAGGATCCTATGAATTAGAATACTATGAAGGGAACATGTTGGTTGAGCCTAGGAATGGGATCTACTTGAAAAGATATTATGCTTGAGCCCCAAGCTTGGGCATAACTCTTTGTATACTAATTTAATTTAGTGTATATATCATTCCCTTTACTTTTTGTCTTCATATTTCTTATCAAGTTTTCCCTTGGTTGGAATATGTCAACGAAGTCTTCGGTCTACTTTGGATTTGAAGATGGAGCCAATTGTCATACATGGAACTTGGCTTCCGCTGCTTGGGTGGTTTACTCACATGAGGGTCTACTGGTTTCTTTAGGTGGTGTATGCCTAGGGCCATCCATGAATAATGTGGTTGAATATAGCATCGTTATATAACTTTTTTGCGATGCCATTTTACATGGTATTCACTCTTTAGAGGTTCACGTGGATTCCCAGTTAGTAGTATGTTAGTTGAATGGTAGTTACTGCATGTGCGATCCTACTTTACTCTGATGATTCCTGTGGGTACGTATTTTAGAGCAATAGTTTGATTTTATTACTTATCATCACATAGCTAGGATTTCTAATTGTGTATCTGTTACACATCAAAAATACTCACTTTGATAGTGTCGCAAGTGTCGTCATTACAAAGGTCGCAAGTGTCACATTTTGCTCACAAGTGTCGCAAGTGTTAGGGAAGCATACTGCCATGATGCCTATGTCATTCCTATAACGACATGATAAAGACACTTGAAACACATCAAACATTTGATTTGGAAGAGGAGAAATGAGTCAGCAGGCTCATGAACCTTTTGCCATCTGAAAACACTCAAAAAACTAAGTTTTTGGAGGGGAGCGCTCCCCGATACCTCTTCTGGGAGTGTTGGCGCTCCCCCTTACACTGTCTGGGAGCCTTATAAAGCTCTTTTAGCCCTTATGGGGAGTGTTGGTGTCTTTAGGAGTGTTGGCGCCTCCCTTAAGCCTACCAAGGAGCGCTACAGTGCTCTGATGGCCCTTTTGAGGGAGCGCTACCTATTCTGGGTAGTAGTTAAGTTGTTGAGATGAATGGGGGAAGGATCCTTTCATTCTTGGAAGGCAGTTGGATTCGAATCCCTAGTCTAGCCATGGTATTAGGGCAAATCCTCAACTGAAGGAGGCAAATCCTCAACTTCCCCAAGGATATATCAAGTGGTTAAAGCCTCTCCAAGGCTATATAAGAAAGATTTCTCATGGTGAAAGAGGACTAGAAAGGGAGAATCACACCAAACTTATGATCTTATAAGTGGTACTGGAACAAAGATAATTTGGGGGCAAGAGACCTATGATCTCATAGGGAGAAATCGATGAAGCCATCATCATTCAGATCATGGATCTTTTGAGCAAGGGTTAGACAAGGAGGACTTGGCATAACTGTCGCATTCCATCCATGGTTGTAAGCAATGTTTTGTCCTCATTAATATAATTTGCTTGGCCTGTTTCTTTCTAATTCGTGTTCAATCTCACATGAATTTGTCTCTTTAGTAGATAGATCTATTTCGGACTAATATTGATAGAGTAGGAAGTGGTCGTACTATGTTTGTCTACAAGGCTTATCAAAGAGTGAAAGATTGGAGCTCAATTCGGAGCGTGCAGGGACAAACACCGATAAAAGGTACTTCTTTTATCCTTCCTTCTCACACACTAGTCCACCTAGATCTAAAAGGAAGTCAGTGACCATGATAAGAACTTTATGTCTTAGAGTTAAGAGTCTAGATCTCCTCAAAGATCTAGACTCTTAACTNGGAGCTCAATTCGGAGCGTGCAGGGACAAACACCGATAAAAGGTACTTCTTTTATCCTTCCTTCTCACACACTAGTCCACCTAGATCTAAAAGGAAGTCAGTGACCATGATAAGAACTTTATGTCTTAGAGTTAAGAGTCTAGATCTTTGAGGAGATCTACTTGTCCGTGGGGAGATTTTCCTTCAACAATATCTTATGCTTATGCTAATTTTGTTTTAGATTGGCATTTGTCACATAACTAAAGAAAAGAAAAAATCTCATCAATGTACACATTGTAATATAAGTAAAGATGAAGAACCCTATTTTATATATATTTGAAAAAATATGATGTTTATAATACAAATTGGGGCCAACACCCTCAATACACATATACATCCGATAATACAAAATCCATGACATCTACGCCTGTAGTGTCGAATGTGTGTCATGATAAAAAAACTATGACATTTGTGAGACGCCGAAAGAGTTGCACCCAAGCTCTGGGCACACCAACTACTTGTCATTGCATGGCCTCTGAAATATCCTCTACCTGAACCATCGTAATCCTATGTGTCAAATGAGATAGGTTTCCCTGAACATTGTGAAGGATTCTCTATGCTTCTCCTCCCGCCACCTCATCTCCCCGGTGCCTCCGACGATGTCGTGGAATCCCGTCCGACCATCGCAGACCTATTTCTATGTCACACAAGTGTTTAGTTATTACTTAAGCATCATTCAAAAATATTTTTGTTTTACTATACAAAAAAATGAAATATTTAAAAAATTTGACATACCTATGTCCTCGTAGATGGTCCCGGTGGCAGTGGCATGTCAAAGTCCCCTCTGAAGTCGATCCCTGCATAGGGGTAATCATCCAGAGCAATGACCTGTCACCTCCACAAGTAAAATAATTCCTCGTTGTAGGGTGTGGGCACCCTACCTCCCCCATGTCATCTCATTACCTCGGTCGATTGTCCCATGAATCGTGAGGTCCTCGAGGAATGATCTCGACTCTAGGTCCCAAACCTGGAACCTGCTCAAAGAAAAATCCACACAAGATAGATGCAAACCTGAAGTTCCTCTTGTCACCTTGTTTGCATTATGTCAACTGGATCTTCATATTAGCCAATAGTGAGGTACACCAATCGTACACCATGGGTCTCAAACACTCTACAGAATAAAACATGAGTGGCCTCGATGCCTTGTGCAACGAAGTCGATCCTGTGATCCTGGTCAAAATGATGACAACAATCTTGAGGCTGAGATTGTTTATCGCTTGGATGGAGAGTTGACTCCCGACCTTCTCAGTCCCTACTATACAGTGAGTGTCTATGTACTCTTCTATCTTCATACCGCTCCCAACTCCTCGGGATTTAAGGTTCGCCACCTCACCCCGGTGGGAAAACCCAGTCAATAAATATATATCCTCGACTTCAATTCTCAATAGTTTCCCATTGAGGTTGACAATCTCACTTTTTGGATCCCAGTAATTCATGAGCAACTAAAGCAACCTCACTTGGGCCCTCATCCATTTGACTACCCAAAATTGTACAACCCACATATTTTCAAGGCCACTTAGGCCCCCATATCTCTTTCCACAACAGCATCTAACTCCTCATGTTCCCTTTCCCTCCATTCTAGCACCATCCTGCGAGAGAAACATAAATTTTTGAGTTAGAAACCATCACAAACCTTGTTTACGGACTTGTACATGGGTTGCAGCATTCACAGTCGCGTATAGGGCTGAGTACATGCATCTTGCAGTTTACGCAGTCGCGTATATGCGACCCGATGAGTGGTATCCTGCTTACACCGAAATACCTAATTTGTGCCTTAATTAACTCAAATTTGAAACCTATATAAAAAAATGTAATCCACTAGAAAGGAAGAGGAGGGGTAGAGGAATTACCTGGTCCAGACAGTCTCCGATTCCATCACTCAACGCACCCACAATCACCAGTTGAAGATCGGAGGTAATGTGGTCCAATTTTCACTATTTGGGTAAAAAGTCAAAATGACATGGTAAAATTTGGTTTTTGGTACTATTTATAGCAGTTTTTACCCACTTTCTATAGTTTTGGATCATATTTTTTCTTAATGGACTAATACAGCAATGGATTGAGTTGGTTTTTGTAATTTTTTTCAAGTATTTTTGCATTTTTTAGCATAGGTTAATCATTCGTAACTACGAATAGTTATTTTTTCTAACGAACATATAGGATAGGTATCCATTCCATCATGCACACTTTCATTGTCCTATAACTGTCACTCATATGCCTTAGGTACGAACCCATTTTTTGTGACACAAAACCCTCCATATTCTATAAGATGTGTCGTTATCAAATGGTAGAGACTTACCAAACATGGGTACCCTAGTTATATCCTCTGCTCCATTTGGTGCCCATGTAGAGATCTTTTCCCTAGGGCCGAGAGTCCCTTATAGCTAATACATAAATTTATGTTGAGCCTCATTTCTCACTCATAAACATGATGACCTATACCTAGAGGACTCCTAAGCGAGTTGTATTTAAGCTCTTTTCCAACTCGTTTTAAAAAAGTGAAAATATTTCCAAGTGAACTTGTCTCTTTCACACTCGTAAATTGGATTTGAAAGGACATCTATTTGGTACAATTTTGTCCCTTTTTCACACCAAGTAGACTAAGATTATGAAAAATGACATTTTTTTGCGTTAAGTTGTGATTGCATCTCATGCCCTTGCTTGTAGTATTGAACCTATAGCCAGTTCTCGCTTTGTGTTTTAAACTATTTGTCTCAGCAGTTTTGCATCCTTAACCAAGCAGAGCCTCATTTATATCCCTTGCAACTTGACACCCTATACCTAGGAGGGAACATTCCCCCAAGTGTCCATCTCCCGCATGCACCTCCTTGCATTGAGGATAGGTATGTTCCACTGTTGGAACTAGTTTTTCTTACTTGCGACACTCATTTCCTCCTATGTATCATAGCACTCATTTGACTATGAAAAAAAAAAGACGGGCGGGAAGGGAGTATTATCTTATATTGGTAGCATTCGTGTCACAATTGAACAAAGCACAAAGTTATTGAGTCCTCTTTTCATCATAATTTTGGGTTTAGCATGGCCTTAGGAAGTTGAGCTCACTACAAATAGTTTTCTCCACTGACTGGTTACTCTTCCAGCCCCTATGGAGATTTTGATTGATGCCTCCTGCATCTTATGGTTTCATCATTGATTCTATCCTTCTAGAGTCTTCCATATGTCTCATGCTCTTGTTCAAAGGATGTCTATCAACCTGTGTCAGCCATTCCTTGGAACTCTTGAATTTGCATGTCGTCCATGTTAGCGCTCTGTAAACTTTGTTCGGATGAAGAAATGAATGATAGAGGCAACCTACAAACCAAATTTGAGGCCTGAAACTAGCCTTTCGGACAATTTTTTTCTTCAAATTATCGCACGTACAACGTACATATTCCCTTTTCAATGAATGAGATTCCATTGTTGCACATCGTATGTTTTTCGCATGGGTATCTGTCAGAGTCCCTACCTCCCGGTAAGAAATAGGACACAGGGAAACAAAATCTGCACCACTGTTAGAGCAACATTTGCCTCACCCTATGCAATCTTGTAAAGAAGGCCTTATTCCATTTCCCTATGCAGACTTACTTTCCCTAATTGATGAATCCATAGAAAAAAATAAATATTTTTCCACTTGTATGCACCTTGAAAGCTATAAAACAAGTGTATACGCCAGCTACTCCACTACATCCCGCGTACATCAGGATTTGTGCCAGAAAAAAAAAATTAAATGTCAGGTTTCCATGTCACGATAGGAGATCTCTAATCCTTGGCCTTCCATGTACTGGAAACTTTCCTACTCAGACCTTTAGTTTCATTTTGAAGGCTATAAAGAAGACAATTTCGAGCTATGGAAAAGGAGAGAGAATTCAACTTTGAGAGAAAAGTTACTCTAGAGAAATTATTACTTCATTATTGGGTTTGCATCCCTTTGTCCTTTAAGTCTGAACATAGTGTTCATCCCCCAAGATATTCCCTTATTGATGGAGAACATCTTTGTCTCCCTCATATGAGCTTTTCTTTGGTGCAGGATTGAAGTGGTGGAGGCCCAATTGGAAGGAACTAGGTTTCTTGGTTATGAACTGTGCCGACACAAAAGTCTGTAATGTTTCACTTCTGCTAATCATTTATTAATAGAAATACTCCTTTCTTGTCCAATTGATATATTCAAAATATATTTTTTATGATCCATGGGCATGTTTTTTTTGTATATTTATGGATTATGCTATCTAATGTGCTAACCTGTTATATCATCACTATATGCTTTCTATGCTTGTTTGTTGAGAACTTGTTGTAGGTATAAAGCTTTGGGTCGAAGTGCTCAACAGTGGACATCATCAAACCTTTGCATGAGGTAGGCCTCTTTATTATCTCTCTTGCACATTAGTTTATATAGCATATGTTGGAATTGAGTTGATTTCTGAAGTGATACCTATCTGTTGTGGTTCACCCTAGCCATAGAGAGATTTTCTTCTTAACATCCATGTCTAAGAAGACACAAAACAGGGTTGGTTAATCATGCTTCTAGTCTCATCTATAGTCTTGATACCTGAAGTGTTCTCCTGAGAGACCAGTTGTGCCTTTTCAGATTCATCACTTGCCTTCACAGAACCGTGTTCCCTTTCATCTTCTTTTGCATACTAGCCAGAGCTGCATAGACTTTCCCCATGGTCGGTTCACATTACTTTCTTCCAAAATCCTTTGTGTTTCGTGCAGCTGTATGATTGTATCTTGTGCTTCCCTGAGCTGTCTCTTGAGGAAAGTCATGTTTCCCTCATGGCCTTGTGATGTTGATGCTTCGAGGGTCTTCTCTGATAATTGTTGTCTCAACTTCCTGTTTTCCTAGTATAGCTTAGCAATAGTGAGTTGTGCCTGCTTGAGCTGCTGCAACAACTCATGAACATTCATGCCTTTAGTTTTTTTCCTCCTCCTTATTCCCCATCTTTCTCGACTTGGACCTTCGACAAGTTCTAGCCGAATAACGTGCATGAGTAACTCTTTGGTGGTCGACTTTGCGCGCGGCTCACTCGGGACTTGGGTCTTCCTAGCTTACTTGTTCTTCCTTAGCCTACCCCTTCTCTAGGGTGTCGACCTTTGGGGTGATGGGTATTCCAATTTGTTTCCTTCCTCTGCAACCCTTCCTGCTTCAGCCTCTACATGGTGTGATGTTACCCTTTCCACGAGTAGAGGGAAATCCCCTTTTGGATCTTTGGGGATGCCCGTTGTAAGTAGAAATGAATCCCAATTGTTTCCCAATCACCTCAACTCCTCAACTACCAGCAATTTAATCAGCGAGACATGAGATTAAACTTATTCGTTTGATATGCTTCATCCCAGGCATTGTCTGCCATTTCTCAGAGTTTCCGAAAGGGCTCCTGGAAATTTCTACTCGGAACGCCCATTTCGATTTCCCCACTTAGAAATTATTGCTTGATGAAATATTCATAACACTGTGCGTCCAAAGACATGCCTTTAAAACACCTTTCACCATGTGGAGGGATTTCTGTCACGACCGTAAGATTTTCCTCTGTCACCTGGAAAATGACACCCTCAATTATCGTGCGGGACCCATCAAACCTAAGTGCGAACTGTTCCTCTAGTTTCATGTTTAATCCTTGGATTTTCCTGCAAAAAGCCATGAATTCGACCTATTCAAAAGACTCTCTGACCTCCGGATCTTTGTTGAAAAATGTCAAGATTTGAGGCTTGGTCCCAGCATTCCTTCCACTTCGTGCACCCTTCCTTATGTTTTAGGATGTCATCGTGGTACAACACGTATTTGTTCTACGCGTGGTGGATTTTGCATGGGCCAAAGGTAGTAATCGCAAATGACCTGGGATTGCAAGAAGAATTAAAGGTAGTGCATAGACTCGCTTGATGAACAAAATACATGCAGAGCGATCAGAATTTATAATTAAGTGGGAGAGAGATGAAATCGTTCCAGGGGAAACTGAATCCATGGTGACTGGAGGTTTCAAAGCAAGTTGAATATTTTCGTAGTACATCTATGCAATGAGTACACTTTAGAGTGTGTGAAGTATAGCTCATAAGAGATGCAGAGCATATGTGATACAAGCATCGTGATTTTCCATTCTTTCTGACTTCATAATGAGTTGATGATGGTCACTTCGTCTGCCAATGTGACTTCTATTTAACAACTTGCCTCGACCTTAGGCACATAAAACCTTCTCTTCTGATAGGACCCGACTCTTTGTAAAATACCTTTACCACGTACACATGTTTTGGTTCTGACATCCTTTCCCGACTCCAAGGGCCAACCGGCCACTTGCTGACATCGACCCATTTTTTGTTTGGTACATGAACTCACATGCTTTGACACATGGAATCTAACTTAACTAAGACTGAATCTAACTAAAAAAATGATGGCATTAACAGTTGGCTCCAACGGGGATGCTATCCTCCCAATGAGGTGGAAAAGAAAAATAGACCAAGTGTCTGACCATTGGGCCTTATTCAACTTCCAAACTCTAAAACATGGAAAATAAAAAGACAACCTAAACCTTATTGACATAGTTTCGACCAGACTCAACATAAACTTAGGGCCTTCACTCCGTGATTCAATTTTCTACTGACACACTGACTCGAAACGCCTTCTTTGAAAACAAAAAATAAAATGACTATTTACAATGACATGAGACTTAAACAGACTTTACTGCACCAGATAGTGTTTGAGGAACATGTCATTTAAAGGCCCCCAACCAGTTGACTCTCCATTAAGTTCTTCTAACATATATGTGTTGTCCCTATGATATGCGCAGATTCTGAAAGGGCCCGTCCAAAGATGATTGAATTTTTTGTGCCTTCTGTTACACATGATTTTGGTCGTCATGATGATGTATTGATGATGGTATGTTCAGGCTCTTCATAAGAACTTTCTCCTGAGAAAAGTTACTTTCATATCTTCCCAGAAAACTCATTTTTAAAGAAGGTTCGCAGGCTGCTAGTATATTTGGGTGCAAGAATGATGATTCTCATAGGCTTCCTTAAGTCAGCGTGTGAACTTCTCGCACTGTGTTGAACTGCCAGGGTGCGAACTCTTCCTAAAGCATGGAAAAAGGTGAATTATCGATGCTTCTAGAAGGGAATCTTCTAGAAGGATGGGTTGGCATTCAAATGGATATCCTAGTACTGGATTCCCAGATATTGTGGGATCATTCTTATCCAAGTAACTAATTAATTCTCTCCTTTATATTGAGGGAATTATCATGGAAAAGGTTAAGAAAGATTCATTGGAGAATTGGTGAAAGAATTGTGTGAAGGATTGAGCTTGAACAGCAGCTTGGAGACTCCAGCAAGTCTATCAAAAGGAGTTAATCTTCTTCATGCAAGAATTGAGAAAGTGTGTGTGTCGGAGGCAAGGGCCATCGAAAGGAAGTTTGTGACATCAAGGATCAGGTTGTAATCTTTACTTTCCATTAATATGATACAATGGCGTGTCCCTTTCCCATAAAGCTATTTCCACTTTATTGCGTAATTCCTTGATCATACACATAGGTTGACTATTGAATATATTGAGCTGCCTTCACTTTGATTGGTTTGTGTTGTCTTGGTCTTGGATTCACGAGAGCATTGGAGCGAAGCGGGAGCAGCAAAGACCATAGGAAGCGATCATAAGGTATGTTATTTGTTCTTGCCTCCTATTTGATTCAATGGTCAAAACTTAGGGAAAGAGTTATGTCCTGTCTTGCTTTGTTCTAGATCCGGGTGGATCTAGGGAGATCTGTTAGTGT
>JASDQU010096018.1:0-21485 GCA_032191745.1 Picea mariana | reverse complement strand
CTACAAAATTTCCTAGGTAGATCTACAGTTCTTGTCCCCCCCATAGCCAATGGTTGTGATCCATTCGGACTCTGGCCTCCGAGAGTTCAGAATGTCTCAACTCCTTTTACCCCGAAATAAAATTTCCACAAAATTGTCTATCAAGCGCCATGTGTCCTTCTCCAATGGACGGTTTCGATGGGGTTCAACGCTTCGACCTTGGGGACTTCTGATGCCCTCACCTCTTAGTTTTCCCGAATTTCCTTTCTGTCAGAACACATGGATCTCTGATGTGTGTCCTTCTGGATCCAATGGTCCATATCAACTTTGATCTTTGTGACTTCGTGAATATTTCACCTCACTCCACAGAAATTCCTCTGAATCTCTATCTCTTGGAACTTCCATATTTTTTCCACATGTCTTCGTGGAAACCAATGAATCAGATTCACTTAACTCTTCACGAATTCGACGATATACGCTCTTTAAATACTTGGAAACCTCTAAATCATGAAATGTTGAAGGAATCCACGGCTAACCACTGTGCAACTATCTAAGATATAACGGTCTGAAATGATTCAACTCCCTCCTAGATGGATATCGCTCATTAATTCATGGAGATTCAAAGGGGCTCCTCCCTATTAAAGAAATTTCCTTCTATCTCTTTTGAGCTTGTTTCTTCTTCGAACCTTTTACTTCTTAGAGTGTTTCTTCTACACTTAGTCATATTTTGGGTCTGTGCACACCTTGCAACGGATCTTCCTCCATGACTTGGGCTCTTTGTAAGAAACTATGCACACCTTGCACCTGTTCTTACCCTCTTCTGAAAGTAAACTTGTGTTACCCCTCCTAAGCTTTTGAGTCAAAAGACTCTGTCAACATACTCCTTGTGGACAATGGTCCAACATTATCTCTTCCGAGCTTCCGATTCGAAATAGACTCCGTCGATGCACACCTTTCGGACACCATGCACTCCTTGCACATGCTCGTAGAAGAGAAACAATTGAAACTTATCTAAGTCTCAAAGATTCATACATTCAATAGGATAACTCATGCTTTCATCAGTGTAATTCACGCATTCATGAAAAAACAAAATAACAGAGAACATAATATAAAATGAAAGCCTGCCATTCACTCAGATAGACAAGCAATAGCGACACATGCATTTGGGTCAATATCCCTCTATTATGTTAATCTAAATCTACACGAGCTATAATAACATTCAACAAATTCTAATTAAAATTCAAAAACAATAATAATCAACTAATTCATTGCTACCATCATGTTCAACAACCTCATTTGGACATACAACACCTCTACTTATACTAGAGGGCTCCTAGGGTTCCCTCCGACTACCTCCCTTCTTGAAAAAAAAAAACAACTCCCCCTTAAGAACCATTACATTAAATCTTAAGAGTGAAACTCCCATATCTCACACAATCATTTAAGCTTCTAAGTGTTTCGATCTTCTTTAATCACCCATTCAGAAATATTTGTAGGAAACACTAGTTTTTAGAATCTCAACAATAATTCAAAAGGTGCGCTGAGTTTCCTCCTCCACATGTGTTTTTCTGATGATTCTCCTGCATCATGTGTGTGTGTATGTGTGAAATCATAGAGAGAGATTATGAGCGAATGACATGAGTAGAGTTTGGGAGTATGATTGGAGATTGATCTAAGGGTGAAATGTATGCATGAGAGTCTAGGGAATTTTGGTTATAACTAATGTATCTTATTTGAGAACAGTGCACACCTATTGTAAGGACTGAATGTGAATGAATAATATAAGAAGCCAATCATTGTGGATGTATCCCAGTTGGGGTGAACCACATTAAATTCCCATGTTCTGATGTTCTTGTCATCATGATGTGTTGGTTTATTCTTTTTATTTTTCACATGTAGTAGATGATTATGGGTTAATATGAATATCTATCTAATGGTTCCAAACCTATGTTGAATGATTAAGTAAGATGAATCTGTCAGACGTTATTATGTTCTTATGATTCTGTGCACAGTGTATATTTCATGTAGAATGAATTTTAAGTAAGAATGAATGTTAGAACGATGTCCATTCTCTTCATGACTACAAAAGATTGGACTTCACCTTCATGTTGGTGATGCCGAAAGGGTCGGTATCTTCAGATTTTTTGGTGAATTAGAGTTGAACCTTAGGTCTTCCCACTACACGCCAACAAATGGTTATGTTGTCGGGACTGGGATTTGTTACTAAGGGGGATGTGGAGGCCTACTAAGGAGGAGATTGGAAAATGGTTGGAAATGAAGGAGATCAATGTTTTTGTAGATAAAAATAAAAATCCATGGATCAACACAGAGAAATGGCTGCAAAGGTATGTGTTTACAGACTTGCACGAAAATTTCTTTGCTGATTTTTTGAATATTTTAGAAGAGTGATTCTAGAGATTAGTTGAACATATCAGAATATTCCATATTGTTTTTCCAAGAAATTGGACTCTTGATTTAATTAGGAAAGTCAATTCTATAATCAATTGAGTATCAAAGATAGTAGATTATGCGTTGGAAAATGTGTTGGGAGGTTACATTACTGAATTTTTCATATATTGCACTCAGTTGTATAGCATTTCTCAAAGGGAATTCCTTAAGGGACCATGTGGAAGATACATGAAGTCACTATCCACTTGGATTAAGATGTTATTGTGTGAAAAGGGAGCTATGAAAATAGAATTTGATTGCTAAGCACCTTCGCGCACATAGGGGTATTGGGAGATGACTAGGGGATGGTCTGAGTGTAAAGAGGGATGAAGAGAAGGAATAAACAAAAAATGGGCTAAGGATGTCAAGAGAATAAGAGTATGTGACGAACAAAGATATTGGAGTATTGCACAGTGGTAAGATATTTAGGCCAAATAAGAAGAGGATTGTGGCTAAGAGAGAGGGGAAACAAATGAGAATGATGAAAGAGACATTGGCGTGATACTCTAGATCGAAGGTGCTTTGTGCAAAGAAGAAAATTTTCATCATCTTATTCAAGTAGAATAAGATCCCACTCAGATCAAACTCTATGTAGAACCCATGACCCCATGCGCATCACCAAGAACTATGGTAATATCTGAATATTTATCAATTATAGTTAGTGAAGGAAGTAAAGATAGTAGTAAAAGTAGTCAGAGTAGTGGGAGTAGTACGCTGAGTTAGAATAAGTTAGTGTTATTAGGAAAGAATACCACGCAGAACACAATGGCAGGAGTATATCCTACATTAAGAATGTATTTCTTCCATGGATTGGGGACAAAGGATCTTGAACAACATTTGTTCATTTGTGAGACTATATGGACTGTGAAGAATGCTCAAGATGATGATGTGAAGATTTCACAATTGGAAACGACATTCAAAGACTGCACATTATTATGGTACATGAAATATCGAATTAATACACCTGTGAAACAAACTATAACATTAGCAGAGGTAAGGGAAGCACTATTGAAAGAGTTTCAGAAACCTAAGTCTGAGTCGCAGTGCATTACAAAGCTAAAGGAGATCAAGCAGATTGTGAATGAATGAGTGTGGGACTATGATCAAAGATTTAAGATATTGAAGGATCATTTGACATTCCAAATTCTAGATGAAAAAAAAAAGAGTGGTTTATTGTTAGATTTTTGTCACATATATGTTTCCCTTTGATGAAAAAAAATATCATGTCACAGTCAGAAGCCTCAGAAATTTCTATGAAATCAGAAGCATCCTCGGTAGGAGAAAATGGTGCATGGATGGCTCAAGTGCAATCGTGGTTAGAAACGTTGGCTATTCAATTGCAGGAAATTGAAAAAGGAAAAGAAATACACAAGGCGGTATGGTGCATCACATGTACAACAAAAGGGCATCATAAGAATGAATGTCCAAAATTTTAGAAGTATTTGAATGCAGGAGATCTGAATCCATTAGGGGTATGGTATGAGATTTTTTAATATGATGGAGAATCACCCTATTTCTTGCCCATTGATGCAAAAGTAATAGAGTACTGTGAGAAACATGTTTTGTAAATTTTTCAAGTTTTTTAGACATGAAGAAAAGGATTTTATCACATTTGATCTAATGAGAGAGAACATTGCAGATGCATATAGAGTCGAGGGAGAAAAATATTAAGGAGGATATTCGTAGTATAATACTCCAAGAGGTTATAATCAATAAAGAAGAGGAGGGTTTAGAGGCCACAAAAGAGGAGGATTCGATAGAGTTAGAGGATGAAATATATGTTATAATTGTAATCAAACTTGAAATTTGATGCGATATTATCTGAATCCCTGCACGACATGTACATATTGCAGATAGTTAGACCATACGATGAAGGATTGTCCACAATTGATCATTAAATGACAAGAAAAGAGGAACACAAATTTATACATGATAACATCAAGGTGCACGGTAAACAACCCAAGATAGCAACAATTACACACAGAGGAACCAGAACTAGAATTGATGCGACGAATCAAGGAAATAGGATCTACCAATGGGCTAGGAAAGCAATAGAGCCTCAACCATTATTTAACCCTAGAAAGGAGAAGGAGACATATACAAAAGAAAGAAAGGAACTGATAGGAGCATAATGGATAGAATTGACTTTTACCGTGCCACATTTGTATGACGAGCCATCGGTGTATGATATGCCACTAGTCTATGACCATTCAAAGAGGCAAGTTGACAAGGTAAGCACATTGAACAGTTTTTTGAAGAGTTGTTTATAGATAATGAAGGATGCGTATTATTTGAGTATGTTGCATTGAATGATTGATCGTTGCACCCAAGAGAAAGAGATAAATGTCTCACACAGAGAAGTTAACTAGGTGCACTGTAAGAAGAGAATGAATAGGGAGTTACGACTTAATGCACATATAAGAAACTATGACATGGAAAATATTATTCTGGATCTAGGATATGATGTGAATATAATCCTGAGGCATACTTTGGATATTATGGGCCAATCAAAGTTGATCTGGTCACCTATCCAGTTGAGACTAGTGAACCAAAATAAGATTGGTCCAGTTGGAAGATTGACATGGGAAAGTGTTAGCATTGATGGAGTGCGTAGGGTGGCTAATTTCAAAGTAATCAAGATAATATATGGAAGCACCCCTTATACAACACTACTTGGAATTGATTCGGCCTTTGAAACCCAAACTATCATTGACCTAAAGAAGAGACATATGATATTTAAAGTAGAGGACTTGAAGGTTACTGCGCCATTATATCCTACTGAAGGAAGAAGACATGTAGAAACAGTAAAAGAAAAAGAGATCAAAAACCCATATAATATGACTGCATTGATGGAAGATTATATGAATCCTACAGTTGATGGTGCACTTAGTTGGAGAAGTTTTATTTCATGTGTGTCATATTCTGAAGAAGATTTGGATAATTGGAAGTAGATATTGCACAAAGTGTCCACAAGGATATGTGCTCAGATTACCCATGTGTTACGATGGATTGGAACTAAGGTATGCAATCCTCTAAGTTATGAAAGACCAACTGATGTAGCTTCTTTAATAAGATCATTTTAATTGCAAATATCATATCAATAGATATTATTAAATTTATATGTCACACTAAAAGTGACCCTGGAAAGATGGTGGGTTGCACATAAGGATGGGATAGGAGATTGGCAGCAGTGCAGAAGACTATTATAGGTCATATTCGGGATAGAGAATGAAGATACTATGAAGAAGTATATATGATTGAGTTGTATGGTGGAGCATGTAACACAATGTATTGTGACATGGAATAAATTACCTAGGAAAGAATGGAGATAGACAAGGTGTTGGATGGACAAATTATTGAACCCGTCGCAGAATCATAGTGGATTAGTCCAATGGTGGTTTGGGATAAGAGAAAAGGAGGGATCCAAATTTTTGTATATCCGAGGAAATTAAATGATGCATCTTTACATTATATGTTTCCGACTCCATTTAAAAATGAAGTTTTGGAGAATGTAGGAGGGAAGGAAGCTTATTCATTCATGGATGGATTTTCAGGGTATCATCAGATCGAGATTGTGCAGGAAGATAGATATAACACTACATTTACAACAAAATGGGGATATTACCAGTACAAAGTGATACCTTTTGGATTAGATAATGCACCAACAATATTCTCTAGAGTGGTTGTAGAAACATTTAAATATTTCATCCATAAGTTCTTAGAAGTATAATTAGATTATTGGGTGATGTTTAGCTTGTTGAAAGATCATATTGATGTTTTGCGCTTGATGTTGGATAGGTGTAGGAAGTTTGAAATATGTTTTAATTTAAAGAAGTGTACTTTCTGTGTGATGTTTGGTATCTTACTGGGCCATGTAGTGTGTAAGCAAGGATTGTTGGTAGATCCTACAAATATTGTTGTGATTTTTTACTTACCACCACCTACTTCAGTGTGATAGTTATGAGAAACATTGGGGAATACAAGGTACTACAAGAGGTTCATCAGAGGATATGAACATATTACAACCCTGATGGAAAAATTTCTAAAAAAGGAGAATAAGTTTCAATGGAATGAAGAATGTCAGGAAGGTTTAGATACTTTGAAGAAAAAATTGGTTATTGCACCGATTTTGATATTTTCATATTCGAAGAAGGAGTTTCGTGTTCATGTGGATGTGTCATATGTAGATTTAGGTGTAGTGTTATCTCATCCTAGAGAAGGAGATATATATCATCCCATTTCATTCGCAAGAAGGAATTTGTCAACTACAGAATATAACTATACTATGACAAAACGTGAAGGATTAGCAATGGTGTATCCATTGCATAAGTTTAGACATTAGTTGTTGGCTTCACACTTTAACATGTACACAGACCATTTTGCGCTAATATATTTGGTCAATAAGACAGTGTTGTGGGGGATAATATGCAAATGGATATTATTGTTTCAAGAATATGACTTTGAGGTAATTGTGAAACAGGGGAAATTTAATTCAGGACCTGATCACTTATCGCGCATACTATCAGGGAAAGACGCAGAAAACTTGAATGATGGCTTACCAGAAGTGCACTTATTTACAATAAAAATCGTTGATGACTATTTTGTAGACATAGTTCAGTTCTTGAGTACATAAGTAACCTCACCTGATTTTACAGTTGCATAGAAGAAGCAATTAGTAGTGAAGGTAGAAAACTATCAACTTATAGCATGAAATTTGTACAAGTTAGGCACAGATGGTATTTTGTAACAATATGTATTATAACATGAAATACATATTATATTATTAGAGGAAAATGAAAGGGTTTCATGAGGAAACTACGTAGGAAAATAAACAACTCATAAGATTTTGCGTGCAAGATTATGGTGGCCTACCCGTAATAATGATGCAAAGGAATTTTTCAAGACTTGTAATGTTCTCCAAATAATTGGGAATCCTTCTAGGAGAGATGATATGTCATTAGTACCATAAGTGACATTACAAGATTTTGATAAATGGGAAGTGGAATTTGTTTGTCCAATCAATCCACCATCAAAGAGATCAGGAACTCATAATTCTTATGAGCGATTAGGGAACTCATTTTTTGAATAAGATGATTACAGTTTTGATAGAGGAGTTTTAGATTCACCATCATAAGAGCACACCGTATCATCCTCGGGAAAATGGAATAGTGGAATCATTCAATAAGATACTAGAACATGCACTGACAAAGGTTTGTAATGTAAGTCGAAATGACTGGGACTTGAGGATTCCAAGAATGCTATGGGCATATAGGAATACAACTAATAAGTTGGTAGGATAGACCCCATTTAGACTAGTGTATGGCTAAGAAGTTGTTATGCCTATGGAATTCATAATACCAAGTTTGTGCATTGCTTCTCTGACAGAACTTATAGATTTTGGTGATTATCAGAGCTAGTAGAGATGGAAGAGGATAGGTTTGTCACAGGTTTCCATTAGAAAGTTCAGAAAGTGTGCAATAAATCATGACATGACATGCACATTAAACATAAGAAGTTTTAGACAGGAGAATTAGTTTTTCTTTATTGAAGCAAGCTTTTGTAGCACCCCAAAAAGTTTTAGATGCATTGGTTAGGTCCATATATTCTTAGGTTTTAGATAGATGCAGGTGTTGATCAGTTGGAGAAACTAAATGGAGAAGTTATGGAATGAATGGTTAACTGTAGTTGGATGAAACTGTATAGGGACAATTGCACTTCCGTGCACTAGTCTAAGCGCACAGTATGTGTACCATAGTACTTTTATTATAGTGTATTATAGATAGAAACATAAAAGAAGAAAAGAAAAAAAAAATTGAAGAGATGCATAAGGATAAACGAGTGTCACAGAGATGTGGAAAGAGGAACAAATTATGTGTAGGAATGAGGATTGAAGTGTGACAGAGATATACGTAGAGGAAGGGAAAAAAATTAAAGAGCATACATGATGGGACAAATATTAAAGAGAAATAATAACGGCCAAGTAGTGGAGATGCATAGGCATAAATGGAAAGYGGTGRAGAGATTGTGATAGATTGGCAAGATCTAGACCAYGATCCACAAAATAAGCTAAATTTATTGCATAGTATGGAAATAATTGAATGTGAAGTACAAGTTGGATTAGACTATAGTTTTGGGCATGAAGAACAAAAATAGAAACAATTGGCAAAAAGTGATAAAAGTAGTTGAAGGGTCGATGGAAAGAAGTTATTGTCATTTGAGTATTCATAGAGATGAGAAAAGAGAATAGATATGAGTGAACAAATATAGAGCTAAATAAGTTAGTTTCTAAACGATTAGTTGCAGAGAGAAATGATGCCACCGAAGACAGGAGAAGATTCATCACTGCCAAGGAAACAATGCACCAGGGAGTCATCGATACCTATGCCCAAGGAAACACTTGGAGCATCAACATCAGGGTCAACCTTTGTTCAATATCCAAGAGATTATGTACCACCAAGGAAGCCAACAACAAAGCAGGCAAAGTTACAAAAAGAGTCAAAGTATGAACTTGTTGAGATAGAAATTCCACCAGTTGTGATCATTGAGGAAGATATGGTCGAGGCAGTAGGAATACTAAGGTATGTAGACAATGACTTGAAAAATATGAAGAAGCTTCCATAATTTGGTCCCAGACAAGTAAAAAAGTGTATGACTCACCCCAGATTCACAAGAAATAGGTATTTTGAACCTTTTAGATATTTTGTAATATGGAAGGAGAGTGGATATAAATATTTTTTTTAATTTATTACTTAGTTGTGTACACAGACGATTTATATGGTTAGATAGATCAGTGTCCATATACACAGATTTGATTGCGTAAATAACTGGGTTGCCATCAAAAGAGGAAGACCCATCATCATTATTCACAGACAAGACAAAGGAGAAATAATTGGCAGAAAGAATGAAGGACAAATACGACACATCCAGTGGTGCACGTGGTCTAGATGTTGCAAGAATCAATGATGATACGGTTTGATTCACGATGCAGGTGTTGACCTGCAAGTTTTTGAGGAAATGTCGCAAGGATCGGGTACTAGTATGTGTGATAGAGACAACTGAGAAGTGTGTCGCAAGAGTTCAAATGAGCTGGGAAACGTTCTTATTGAACCGATTCTTGATAGATTGCAATGAAGCTCAAGATAAAGGTATGCAATTTCATTATGCCTAGTTATTAATACTGATAGCATTAGTGGCTTGGAGGGAGCTAGAGGAAAATCAATTTTTGGGAGCTATGAAGAAGCCATGTTTAGCAACCAAATATGTAAACTTGTTGCATACTACACACAAGGAGTGGCAGATAGATAACAATGTTATGTTCTATGTATACAAGGAAGTAATTCAGACGAGTATCTAGAATATGCCACACATACTACCACAGGTATTAGAATCATAAAAGGGGATTGCGCACTTCAAAGCTATAAGACATCATATGTAAATTGATGCCTAGAAGGACCTAGAGCAACAATGGTTGTCATGTAAATACAAGTTGACATAGGTTGATGTGGGACAAATCATAGAATATTGGGAGGACGAATGGAAAACCCCAGTACCATAAGCAGAGCATACAGAACCACAACCATCACAAAACAAGCCATAGAAAGAAGGCGATGTGGAAGAAGAAGAAGAACACGAAGGGGAAGGATATGGCATAGGAGGAACACAAAAGATAGTATTTCTCCCAGGAGAGAAGCATAACGAATAGGATATATCAAAATTAGTATCGCGGCCAAATAAGAGGAAAGAAATCAAGAAAGTGTCCACCCAAGCCCTATTAGAGGATGACTTATAAAATATTGTGGATCAAGTGAAAGAGGTTATGAAGGAGTCGTTTGAGAGAGCGACACAGAAGTAAGAAGAAAGGCACTCAGACGTGCAAGCGTAGATTTCCACAGTACGATATATGTTGGAGACAACTAGGATTGCGCAAGTCAGAACAGGCGAACAAGAGCATAGCATGACAAACATAACATATGTGCAATAGGTGACATCCCACCCATTTGCTACATTAGGAGAGTGACAGGTGATGAAGATAGAAGAAATATATTTAAAGTTCCCTATGGTAGAATTATAGGAGCATGCAAAGGAACTTAGTCATATTGAATTGGTGTTATCTCAGTTGTCAGTAGAAGTGTTACATGGTTTGCAGACGAGCATGATGCAGGAACTACAATTGTGTGTGATATCAAGGTTGATGGAGTTGACAAAGGAAGTTGCAAATAAGGATGTGGTGCAAGAAAAATTTGATCAACTTAGGCTAGAGTGGGATGAGGTCATACAGAGGACAGAGAGAGTGAAATATGTAGTCTAGGGGTTTTATAATATGATTCCAGAAATTCCTAGGGAGAAAGATGCCCAGTTAGAATAAAAAATGACCAAGATCAATGAATCCATTTAGGTATTCTGCATAAATATTACTTATTTGGAAGCGCGCCAGATACCAAGCACTCCATCGAAGGAAAGGGAGAAAAGGGAGAAGAAGGAAAAAAAATCCATAGAGAACATGAAAAGTATAGAAGTAGAGTGTGCCTAGTTATATGAAGAAAGAACTGGAGTATGGACTCAAATGAAAGAAGATGTGGAGTTGCAGGAAATTGGGCATAAGCTATAGGTTGCACAAGACAAGGCACACAAGTTTAAGGAAGTGGTGAGAAAATTGCCACCAACAAAGATGATGTCAACAATGGAAGAGAATAGAAAATTTTACTCATAGGTGAAGAAGAGGAGGGCACAACAACAAGATCACACACAGAATAATGGAACACTGCAAGAAGAATCATACAAGGTGAGAATAGTAGTAGTTGTGAAGGGCATGGTAAATTAGGAAGTACAAGAAGGTGCGGAAAATTTGATGACCCATATTACTATAGACACGACTGAGGGAATTTTGAAGCAAGAAACACAAGAAAGAGAAAATATCATAGTTGCAAGGGAGAAATTTCACAAGTTCATGGAGACCTAGAAGAAATCCTAAAGTGGCTTAGGACTAGCCACAAGTGAGTGTTGGGGGCTTGTTGGAGTAAGAAATTTTGGGTATGTTTTAGGAATTGCATAGGATCAAACCACATGAAAAGTTAGAAAAGGAGAACTGCTCGTGAAATAAAGTTAGTGCATATTTAGGATCCAACACGCAGAAGGTGAAATTTATTTAGTAGTATTTAGACCATTTGGTCCATTTTGTAACGAGCTAAGCCCTTGTAGCAATGTATAAATATGTAATGGGTTTTTTTGGGTAGAGGTGTGTGTGTGTGTGAAATCATAGAGTGAGAGTATGAGAGAATGTTATGAGTAGATTTCGGGAGTATGATTGGAGAATGAGCTAAGGGTGTATTGTATGCATGGATAACTAGGGAATTTTGGGTAGAATTGATGTATTTTGTTTGATTGCAGTGCACACCTATTGTAAGGACTGAATGTGAATGAATAATACAAGAATCTAGTCATTGTGGACATAGCCTAGTTGGGGTGAACCATGTTAAATTCGTGTGTTTTGATGTTCTTGATGTCATGATGTGTTGGTTTATTCTATTTATTTTTCACATGTAGTAGATTCTTATGGGTTAGTATGAATATGTATCTGATGGTTCCACACCTATGTTGAATGATTAAGTAAGATGAATCTATCATACATTATTATCCTGTTACTATTATGCACACACAACATATTCCATGTAAAATGAATGTTAAGTAAGAATGAATATTAAAATGGTCTCCATCCCCTTCATGAATGCGAAAGCCTAGTTCCTACAGTCCCCATAGGTAACTCGAGTGAGACTTAAACTACTTGTGGGTGATGTATAAAGGGTCGGTATCTTGGAATTTGTTGGTGAATTAATGTTGAACCTCAGGTCAAGCTACTGCGTGCCAACAGACACCCTTTGCGTATCATTTAATTGCACAAACAAATGACAAGAAATTGTCTTACATTCATAGAAAATCATTTCTATGTCATAACCAGACATCATACAGTAACACTGAACATGGTGAATGGTATTCTATCTGAGATTTCATAAATCATATACGATATAAAGAAAATAAAAATGGAAGGAGAGGATTTTCAAGAACACAAACACTATAATAAAGGAATTACAGATTGAAACGATAATGTAGGGGATGAATCTCTAGTTTCTTGTTGCATTTAACTCTTGTATGTTCTCAATGTTTGTGATAAAAAAAATTCATGTATAAAAGACATTTCAATTCCCCAAAGTGGAAACCTTAAAAATGAGGGCCTTCATTTTCTTTTATTCTTTTCATTCATGCCTTAAAAATGATTCTTGAAACCATTTCCTACTTCTTGAATATTCTTATTGCTTCTTGATTGTTGAGTGGTTTTCCCTCTAGTGAAACAGTAAAAAATACTTTTACATGTTGAAATATGTTATGCTGAGATCACTGAGTAGCTGGAAATTTTCCATCCAAAATATCATTTCATTTGTTCCCTGTAAAAATCCCTGCAATTATTTTTTCTATTTCTTGGGCAACGAAATCAAAACTGTAGAAGTCGCGAAACTTGGCTACTGTGAAATCAATCTCAACAAACAATCATGACCGTTGATATTTTAATCATGGGCTTAGTTTGTTGGATCGAGAGATTGAAGTGTTGATGACATGGTGTATCAGTGATCAACAATCAAAGATCGGGGCTTTGGACATTGTTGAAGACTAAAAACTCTCGAGGGGTCGATAAGTCGATATGATTGGAGCCCTAAGATACAATATGTACCATCCATATGCCCTAGAAAAACAAGGAGAGTCGTTGATTTGGCATTGTCAAAATAAAAAAAATGGATAATACCTCGACAATGTTAGGTTTATATCAGTCTAGACACATGGAAACTTTCTATTGGCCAACTATGTGCAAATGTGGAAGAGGTGGTAGGACACATGTCCTCTATTTTTATATTATTTTCGACACCTTTGGAGGGTCCCCTTTCCCACGTGACAATTAGTGTTGGCCCACATGTAAGTTTTACATGTAGAAATATCTTATCAAATCTAAGAGATAACCCATGTTGAGGTGAACTGCATTTTCATAAAGAGGATGGAAAAATCAAGGATTTATCACGATGGAGTGAACTGATACTTTCCCAATGATGATGTTGTAGAAGCGTCGCCATTGGGATGATATGGGACCTTTCAACACTTTATCTGAGTCGTAGATCCAAATCATCTGATCATATTTGGATCATCGATCGACCCTAATCAAAACCAAAAATCATTAAGTGAAGACAAAGTCATGATGACATCACCCTAAAGACATGGTGATATTATACTGGTCCATGTTGATGTTGATGTGGCAGGGAGGATAGGACATGTGTCACCAATTTTTTATATTATTTTTAACATATTTGGAGGTTCCTTGTGTCCATGTGGCAAGCGGAGCTCCATCTCCCCCCACTCTCAAGCACTACGATGATGCTCCTCCAATGAATGGTCCAGATTTGTTCACTTGCCAAACCAACAACTCGTTAACACAGAGTTCCATTTTTATATCATTGGCCCTCCACTTCTAACACAATGCATTCTCATTTTCATATCGCTGACGATGCCCTTTTCCTCATCAGGAAAATGCATAATATTTTTTCCATTGTGAAACATCTCATATCGTCTATGATAATATCCTTGTTACAATAGAATTTACGTCCTCACAAACCTTCAACCTTTTGGGAGCCAAATAATCCATAGAGACATAGCCCTAATCCTTACTCATATGACCTCAATTAGATATCATAGGTACTTTCCCTATGATACCTCACTATTTATTAGATCTAGTGGTGTCAACGACAATGAATTTACAACATCATAGTTGGGGAATCACCATGGAAACATGTCCTTCATGAGGTATCAATTATCTCTGAAAATGATATTCTCTCCTTGACAAGCCACACCACTACACAAATGGAAAACAAATATTGGTTCCAAAGTGTACTTGGGATACACTAATGTACTATGTACTAGATGGGTCTCTACCTTTCCGTGGCATTACAATATAATATTTTTATGATTACCATTGAACATAATATCTCCATGTGGCATTATTCCACTGACCTATCCTCATAACAGAAAAAAATTTGTCTTCGGGAAATATCAAGGAATTTATCCCTATTCTTTGTAGGATATCACTGACAACAATATTTCTTGAGTAAAATATTTGGCAATCTATCCCTAACATCATTCAATGATCCATATTAACCAATTCACCGATGATGACCATTTCGTCGTCCGAGCTCTTTCTCCAACACTTGGACACTCCTATGGATTCATTCGCTGAAAAAGAAATTTCACATCGACGACCTAGATATGTCTACTCACCAGATCAATGAATATGACTATTCCCACCATGCACATAGATAAAAATCTGTAGGCCTCAAATTAGTGGTCCAAATTAACCCATAGGTCTGATCGATGGTTGTCGAGCAACAATTTTGAAATGGGAATAACATTTTCTATAGGTGTCCTAAATGGGTCCTTGATACCTTGTTAGAAAGACATCGGAAAAAATAATGCAGTGGTAGAGGAGTCCAGGCTAGGCAAGTGATATAAGAAATCAGAAAATGCATAAAACAACAAATTGTGGATTAGGGGGCACAAATGGATATACAAAATTCAAACAACCATATATGAGGCTATGGGTAATCAAATCAGGTCTAGGATGGCTTGATGGAAAGATGGAGGAGATAAGAACAGGATGGGATGGGAAGTCATGGAATATTGAGAGAAGAAATATTCCAAAAATGAAAAACATAGATGGAACCAGAATTTAGTTGAAGAACCGACTATGTAGACTTCCAACAGTTGAATCTCAAGCTACATGTAAACAAATAGAGATATAAATAGTTCATTATAAATATGAGACAAAGGAGAAGAATCCATAATGATCTCATTCAATAATCCAAGGCCATAAATTCCCAAAATTACTCAATAAATTCAAAGGACGACCCCAACAGATGGAGATACAAACGTTTGCAAGTAAATGTCATTTATGAGTTTCATAAAGATGAAAATAACCTCCCATAAGACTCACTCACTTATTTTGTAACCCCCACCTATTCATTTTTGAAAATATGAAAGAAGTTTGAAATGTAAAAAAAGAAACTGGGGGCAAAAAATGAACAACCATGAGAGCTAAAGAGTCTCTCTTGTTTTATAAAAGAGACGTAGTTGAATGTAATAGGGGGGTTGTTTTCCATTTGTAATGAAAGAAATTACTATTACTTCTGAGTTAATAAAGAATCTTTGATGAGTGTATATGAGACTATTCTTTCTGCATTTGTCTTCTTTTGAGTAGTCTATAGGATTCAGTTGTATGAACTACTTTTGCAATCTGTTCTATCTTCTCATGTTGTCACATGTTTCCTTGTGGGTACACATTTTTTTTATGGATTTGTTATCAAATAAAGATGTCAAGGGGTCATAAGTCCTTTTTTCACAGGAAATGTCCAAACACATCATTCAAAAGTATCCCATTTTGGGCTTGAAATACAAAAAATCGATAGGTTCATTTTTCAACGACAAAGATCCCAGGAGCATTTCCGATCAACGACTCTTGTGAATTATTAATTTCAAAGTTGGGTAAGGATTAACGACCAGGTAGAAGCCTCAAAGTTGCAGATCAAGCGCCACGCGTCCTCCTCCAGCAGACGGTCACGATTTACTTCAGGAATTTAGGCTTCAGGGGTTTTAGCTCTGCCCATATCATTTTCCCCTAGAGAAATTTCTCATGGAGAGAATGGATATCTACTGCGTGTATTTCCACATCAAACTGTCAAGATTTACTTTAGGAGTTCGGGCTTCAGGAGTTTTGGCTTCCCCACTCCCAATTTCCTCCGAAGTAATTTCTCCCAGAGTCCAAAGATCTTTGTCGCGTGTCCTCATCAGATCGACAATCAATATTTACTTCGGGAGTTCAGGCTTCGAGAGTTTCGGCTTCCCCACTCCCTATTTTCTCCGAAGTAATTTCTTTTAGAGTCCACAGATCTTTGCCACATGTCCTCTGGTATTAGAGTCGGTTCCTTTAGGAAATAGTTTAACCACTGAAAGGAGATCATGGATTATTCTAAGAATGGAGTACCAATTTTTAATGGTCAGAATGGTTTTAATTATGAGATGTGGAGCATAAGGACGAAAGTACTTTTACAGGAACAGGAACATTATATTTGGCTATCAGTTGTTACAGTTTAACCACTAGAAGGAGATCATGGTTTATTATAATAATGGAGTACCAATTTTTAATGGTCAGAATGGTTTTAAGTATGAGATGTGGAGCATAAGGACAGAAGTATTTTTACAGGCACAGGGAAATTATATTTCGCTTTTAGTTGTTACAAGATATGATAATTCAAAAAGAGAAAAGTCTGCAACCAAGAAGGATTGTTCATTTGTTCATTTCTTATTTACTCTGCAGTTATTATATGATAATGCTAAATTGATATAACACTTGGATTGTATGGTTAAAAAGGATTAACTTTATCTATTACTTATTCACCCCCCCTTTTAGTAATCCAACATCCTCATCAGATCGACGATCAAGATTTACTTCGGGAGTTCAGGCTTTTGGAGTTTCGGCTTCCCCACTCCTTATTTCCTCTGAAGTAATTTCTCCCGGATTCCATAGATCTCTATCACATGTCATCATTAGATTGATGGTTAATTTTTACTTTGGGAGTTTGGGATTCGAGAGTTTCGACTTCCCCACTCTCGATTTCTCCTGAAGCAATTTCTCTTGGATTCCATAGATCTCTACCACGCGTCCTCATCAGATCAATGGTTGTCGTTCACTTCAGAGCTTCAACATTCATTTCAAGCCACCACGTTAGCATCAGGAGATCATCCTATCATAGGTGTTATTGTTTTGTGCCAAAAGTGGTGCCATATATAAGCACAATTAGAAGGATCCTAGAGGTGGTGGGTAGTTAAAATTGATCAGGGGTGCTAAATTAGTAGAGGTTCCCAAATCACGGACCACAAATAGATCAATGTACATGCTTCATTGTGGGGACACTACTTGATCGAGCATTAAAATACTTGAGTGGTCATGCAATCGAAACTATGTTATAGAAAAAGTGCTACGTGGTGGAAGGTGGTGAATTGCAGGCTCAAAAGCGGTGTGGATCCAAACCTCCTTTGACAGCCCCGCAATCACATGCTTATATAAAATCAAATATATTAGCAGCATGTGGCATCCCCCTATGCGTTAAGCCTCATCCCGATCTCAAGGAAAGATCAGTTAATGGAGCAAGGGACTAGTGGTTGAAACATTGACTGCCTCTATAAATAGAAGCATGGAGGGTTTAGACGTAGATACAAAAAGATGTCAGTGCAAGGTACCATAGAGGGAAGTTTCTCCTGTAGACCCATGTTGACCCGATTTTCCTTCTGACAGAATAAATAAACACATGAAGAACCATAGGATAGGAGTTCCAACTCACACTCCTAATTGTTGACTATTGTTTTGATTATAAAATGCATCAAATAAAAAACAGAGAAAGGGGGTTTTTTTCAGAAGATGGAGAGACGAGAGAGTTTTAGGAGTGTGGAACTATATTTTTCAATTTGTAAGCCTAAGGGGCATGGGTTGTAAACTATTATGTTATTGAAGATTCCTTTGAGTTGTTTTTATCAGACTGTCTTCTAAGTTTCAATTCTATTTTTATTCTTATCTGGATATAGCATCTTTGATTTATGGATTCCTAAGGCGGTAGAGGATTTGTTGTTACATTGCCCATGTTTCATCGTTTATCACTCAGACAAATTATGTTTCTCTTCTTGTTTGGATGTAGCATCTTTGATTTATGGATTCTTGAGGTGATAGAGGATCTGCTATTATCTTGCCCATGTTTCATTGTTCATTATTCAGACACATCTAATTTTCTTTGTAGAGAGGATCTTTGCCTGGTAAATTTTCATCTCTATGTTAAATCCTTATTTTTTCCCTTTACCTTTAAAAAAATCCTTTGTATGAAAGGCAGTTTAAATGCCTTCATTGAGAATAATACTTATGACTCCATAGCCCAATGGTCCAGGATTGATTTGCAATGACCTCTATTAACTTTTCCTTTCTCTACAGTCTTGTTCTGACTCTTGACTTTTAACCCACTCAAAACAAATTAAATGTTATGAGGCTTACTCCCATTTGCAGTATGGGAGTGACTCTTGGAGTGATAATAGGATGTATTGCACAACTATTTTTCTTTGTGTCTATAACATTTGTTGTTTTCATTTATCATTAGAATATATGAACTATTTCCGGTTCTAATGGTATTACTTTTCAATGTATTCACTCTTTTAGTTTTAATCCTAGGATAGATCAGAAGTAGTTAGGATTAGATTAGTTTTCTTCTAGTTAGATTAGAATTAGGATTAATTGGAAATGTATGTGGGGCAGTCTGTTTCCTTTTCCCTTTTTTGTATTTTATTTATGAGCAGAAATGAGGCCCATATAATGATTAGAAATGCTATACCAAATAAGAGTAGGTCTAATTGGGACCTTCCATCGGGCATTCTTCTTTACCTTATTGACAAGCCATTTGGACCTGTCAACAGGAAGTCAAAACACTAACCCTAGATTACTATCGGGCTATGTTAAATACTAGGATGCTAGGATGAGAAAGGGTTTCATTATTTATCATTGTATTTTTTCCATAGTTGAGTAGAGCATCTAGGAGTGGTATTTTGAGAGCATAACAAAGGAGTAGATATTTTGTAGTATCCATTCAAGCCACAATGTCAAAGGAAGCTCCATGGTGAGTGCCTCTTTCTTTGTATTTTCATTTGAAGAAAAGAGAATAGACCATAGGCCTCGCCTTCTAGATGGATTGTATACAATATTGGGTTTTCTAAGTTATATATTATGTTCATTTATGTTGATGGTGTGTTCTTTTTCTCATTTCTTTCATTTTTCATAGTTCAATTATTTTCATAATTTCAAACAATAAGCTTGTAATTAGAAATATAGGATCTAAGCAAGTAATTTTCATAATCTAATATTTTAGAATATTATAAGATCTATTATGACAAACTGTCCTAGTGGAATATCCATGGAATCTTACAAATCATATTGGTACAAGAGTAGTTTTCTTTGGAGTATTTATGGGAAGTTGTGGGATATGAGAATTGGATTAAGAAGAAAGTCATAGAACCCTAGGCATGGTGGATGAGTTTGTTCACAACAACCCTTGAGATGTAGTAGAAGAGATATTTGTGAGGTTGGAATATAAATTCGTTGATATATAGTCCAATATGAACCTCCTCATGGTAGCTCTAGAAAATAGGTTTGAACCATTTTATGAGTTTGGAGTCTAGAACTTACAGATCTGATCAGAGGGGAAACTAGGAGAAAATGAAGACCCAGAAAAGGAGTCAAGGAAAGAGCCTGACAAAGAGTAGACAAGTTCCAGTTCAATTACCCCTCCATATTCCTTATTTAAAATGGAAGTGAAAGTGGGTATCAATACATATTGTTGGCCCTAATTTATACAACTAGGGTTCTTCTCTGAAACCAGTCGCCATTCGTTTCCTTCTCTTCCATATCCGCAACCATAGAGGCTGAGGGAGGGGGGCCCTCAGCCCCCTCCTATAGTACAGTCAAAGGAAAGGAACGCAACTCCAATCACTTCAAACTCCCAACCTTTCAACTTTAGGACGATATGCGGAAATTAATCTAGGAGGATGAAATGCCGAAGGAAAAAATGATGGACATCGACTTGGAAACCAATCAACCAAGAACCAAATGCACCTGGGAACCCAACAAATGCATTCCACAAGCCCCGATAGCTCCCAAATATACCATCATCTCACCGCGAATGGAGGATTAGAAACAATATATGAGAGATTTTTATTTGATAGGCGAATTCCTAAGGTTATGGCCTTATGAAAAAGACCTGGTCAAATAGATTCAACATTGGTGGAAACCCAAGGGTCATTACGACCTCCAACTAGGATCAAAAGGCTTCTTTAGAATCATATTTCATAATCTGGAGGACAAAAATCGAATCTTCGAAGGGGGGGCATACGTCTACAACTCATCAGGCCTATTTCTTCAATTATGGATGGAGAGATTCAGATTGGAAAAGGAATACTTCACCCACGCTCCGGTTTGGCTAAGGCTATACTCACTCCAACAGGAATTTTGGCTGGAGGATATCCTCGCAGGAATTGGAAACACCATCGATAGCTACGTCAAATCTTCAGAGGCAATACATAAATAAAGGTACACTCCTTATGCCCACATTTGTGTTTATTTAAATATATCGAAACCCCTCCCTGAAACCATTATCTTGGATTACCAAGATGAAGAATGGTCCCAAGACCTAGATTATGAGCACATCCCCTTCCATTGCCGCAAGTGTCATGAGCATGGACATCTATTCCACGAATGCCCTTTAAATAACCCCCCCAAGCTAGCTCAGGAGGATTCTGACAATCCTAAGGATGACTTCACCCATGTCACAGTTCATCGAAAGCACCAAGTGAGAAGGGAACCCCCCTAGGCCCCCACTGGATCCCCTACCAAGAACTATTTTGATTGCCTTCAAACCCCGTTGGATACCCCTTCTTCCACTGCCAACCCTCTGACAACCCCTACAACTGGTCAAACCCCTGCCATGCATGATCCCCTTGTCCAATCTTCCTCACTAACACTAGTCATGGTGGCCTCCATTCCAACCACTCTCGGGCCAGAAATGGGCGATCCAGACATGGACTTGGAGGATCAAGTGCTAGCAGGTATCGATATGGTACATCTGGAACAAGCCTATCATGAGAAGCAACTGTATACCATACCACCCGACCAACTGCGTAGGGTGCAAAAAGTCTTCCTCAACTCATATGCAGGAGGTAAAGCCCGAGCCAGCATAAACCTAGGAATACAAAAAGAAACCTCCAAGGAACAATGCAAAACTACAAAGGAGGAGAAAAAGGGAGGCAGGAAACCAAAACACCAGCTCATTTAAGATGTCGATAACTTTCTTTTCAACTCAGGTCAAATTCATTTGATCTCAGACAACTTTCCCCCCCTCCAACCCCCACCATCCTCATGAAGATACTATCTTGGAACATCA
>JASDQU010096014.1:0-13560 GCA_032191745.1 Picea mariana | reverse complement strand
GTTCATAGTGAGTATCATTGTCAATCCCAAATAGCTTAATCTTAAACTTCATGAAATTGTGCTAACTAATGCCAAATCAAACAAAATTGCAAATCCGGACATAGTTCATGTATAAATTGGAAAGGACAATAGTGCATGTATAAATTGGAAAAGTCACCAAAGCTTTTGAAATTGGCTAACAAATATTCAACCAGTTTTTTAAAATTATTGGAAATTATTTACCACAATAAATTCTATACAATTTTGCATTTTTTCTGTTTTATGTTTTGCCCAATTCTTTACATGTAATATCTATCTGCATTCCATCATATAGTAAATCAGAAACCTTGAAGCCATCCTCAAGAAACCCTAGTCTATGTTTTGCCCAAAATATTTACATGTAATATCTATCACTCAATCATATCGTAAATCAGAAACCTTAATGAAGCCATCCTAAAGAAACCCTAGTCTAGTTTTTATATAAATACCATCGAAAACGGAAGCCCTTTTATCTCCTAAAAATGTAAGACTCGAAAGTCATCTTTATGATCTCGGAGAAAGTCAAAATGAGTTCCTCAAGTGAATATATAGTGTTAATTTTTTTTAATTTGGAGTAATATGAAATAAGCTTCTCCATACAATACAGAAGAGAATGTGAATAATTTCAATCTAAAAATCTTGAAAACCTACCATTTATGTGCAATAATCTTTAGAGAATTTCTTATCCCTGTAAATAGTTGAGCTGGGTTCCTAGGGAATCTACAAAATCCTATTTCATAATATTGGCGAAGGACTGCTACCATACCACCATTGGCATTTCCATGTACATATATGCACTGGGCAGTGGAAGTGGTTAGAATACATTGATCAGGATATGCAATAATTTTTAAACTGTGGGTTACAATGAATTTTTAAACGTGAACGTCTAAGTGGTCTACCCACTGCTTATGAAATCTGAACAGATGGGTAAGAAATAAATAAGAAACCAGCGGGTAGTGGAAGTGGTAAGGCTACAATGATTAGAAACGACCTTAATTTTTTAACGGTGGGTTACAATGAAGTTTTAAACGGTATGGTACATTAAACGTGTAAGCGGTGTGCACGACTTATGAAATTTAAATATATGGGTAAGAGAAACGACTCAAAGATGGAATTAGCAGGGTAATAAGTGAATGAACAGTGTGCATACTCCATTACTGGGCATTCAAGAGAAAGATCGGAAGAACATTCTGATTATTGGAGGTATCAAAGAATTCCTACCAAACAACCAAGTGAAGGCCAGTGCACGTGACGAAATTGCAGCAGCAAGGGAAGGAAAGCCAACATTTATTCTCATGATGAAGGAGCAGGTATATGCCCGAGGAAAAGAAGAAGAGGAACACACAATTGAGGTTCTCAGTCAATGGGAGATAGAATTGAGAATGTTGGAGGATTGGTTGGACAATGGTGAACCATCAGATGCAAAATTTAGGAGAAGAGCATTCGGAAGAATGGCTCAAATTTTTCAGCCAAGAAGCTGAAACAGATATGACTGCAACACTGGAGAGAAGTAGGCACATCCAACAGGCTAATTTGGAGATAGATGGAGGAGCATACGAGCTAGCCAGGAGAGCAATTAGAGGAAGTTGGAGACATGCCAACACAAGAAGGGATGACAGAAATCAATATGTGAGAAATCAATATGTGAGAGAAGGAAACTGAACAACAACTAGTGATAGGACTGTGGAATTGAAGTATGCAACATAGTGACAACTCAATGCCACAAGGGGAAGTAAAGACAACATGGGAAGACTGCATAAGAAGATCCAGCCACAGGAAATCTTGACAAGGTGATAGAAGATATAAGGAAGATGATGTTGAGGTCAACGTAAGAAGTAGTCAGCAAAAAGAAGCTGAATAGAAGAGAGACTATTGTAGCAGTAGGAAAGAAACAAAACATGAAAAAGAAGCCTAAGCAACAACAACATAGCTGGAGAGGCGCAAGAGGAAAACTCCACAAGAGAATTTGGGATCGGGGACGATTTCAAAAGTGGAGAAGAGGAGCTCATGAGAAGGAGCTCATGTTTTTCCTAGCCTGCATCACTCCACCTCAACAAACGTGTCAGCACGTTAGCATGCAAACACGCAATGGAGAAAGGGAGAGGTATTAAACCTCCCATTTTTTTAAAATTTGAAATAATCCTATACAGATTATTGTGTTGTAAGGTTGTAAATGTCAGGCCATGCCTTTGTACAAGTAGTGGTTGGATTTCATTTAAAAGGTTGCTTGTAGCAGGCCCAGATTGTGGTCAAGTCTCGGTAATCATTTATGAAAACTTCAATGTAATAGATGAGGTCAGGTGAGAGAGGATGAGCTCAGAGATCTCATCTTTTGTAAAGGAGATATTGTATTAGATTTCATAAGGAGAATGATAGAGAGGTCTAGGTAGAGAGGCACTAGGAGGTAGAATAGCTATGAGAGAGAGTTTGAGAGAACTCAGACTTTGTCACAGTCTAGTTTTTGAAATCATCTCTATAGACACACAAGGATAATAGAAAATAGATATTTTTTCTGCATATCATGTGTTTATTTGTATGTATACTTTATATGTTTTTGTGCATTGCATGTTTGAATGCATAACTCATGAAGTATTGCATGAGTTTCAATTGTTTCTCGTCTTTGAGTTTCCAAGTGCAAGGAGTGCATATAGTTTGCAAAGAGTGTGTTGACAAAGGTTTAACCTCAAGGGAAAGCTCAAGAGGGATACCATTGAACCTTCATCAACGAAAGTGCAAGGAGTGCACACGAAGAACTCTTTATAGAATTCAGAGTGAACAGAGCTACAAAGTGAATAGTTTGTGAGGAAAAATATTTCCAAGGAGTGCATCGAGAATATCAAGAACGCAAGGTGTGCATGGGAGGTCGAAATATTCGAGGAGAATAATCTCAAGGGGAGTAACAAAAAAAGTGCATAGGAGTTGGATTTATTCTAAGTCTGAAAGTTTCGAAGAAGTAACACTTTCAGAAGCGCAAGCAAAATACAGAGTAGTCGAATTTGCGGGAGGAATTTCAAAGGCTAAGAACTTTGGAACATTGGCAAAATATTCTAAGTTAGGATAAGGTGGAAGCTCAGGAGGAGGAGGGACTGCAACTATTTTATTGGTTGTAGAGAAGAACCTGGACTGTTATATCTATGTCCAGACAGAGGGGGAATGAGCGTAGGGGAACTAGTTCTCAGCCATTAGATATTGGCGCGTGGACCAACAGTCGTTGGATCCAGAGGAACATGCATGAGTATTAACCCTTTGGAGTTACACAAGAGAGAAGGGTCTTGTGAAGTCACGAAGTCCTGACATCATCGAAATCATCCATCGGAAGGGACGCATGGCGATCAATCAACATTTTGCTGGCTCACACATGAGAGAAGTCAAAGGGCATAGTTATAAGAACTCATGAAACCTAAAATCGTGACTTGATCTGAACTGTTATATCAAGAATAACATGAGCTGTCAGATTTGCGTGCTCCAAAATATCATCATTTCAGAAGTCAGAAATGTGGAGGAAGTTGTGACTTGGAAGTTGCAAGTCATGAAATCCTGATTTTTGAAGGAGAATCTGGAGCATAGGATCCAGAGGGAGTACATTTCAACAAGTTGGGAGATCCAAAAGGAGGCACAGGTTGAAGTCTTGGAACAACAGAAGCCCGAAGCGTCGAAGAGCCGAGAGTCGTCGATTTGTGAGGAGACACTTATCACCAGATCATGAGCTCCAAAGAAAGTTATGCTGGAGTTTCAGTTTTGAGATCTTAAATAGCCGAAGTCTAGAGATTTGGAGTGGCTCTGAGCCATCAGATCACCCAAAGTGAATATAACCCATCAGACCAAGAGAGGAGACATGGTGGAAATCTGTGAATTCTGGGTAAAGTTCCAGAGCGATTCATAGTCATCGAATTTAGGGGAGATGTGGAACGGATCCATGCACTCTCGGTGAGGACCCTAAGTAATCCTAGGCTGTTCGATCTAAGAGGACATGTGGCAGGATTCTGTGCATTTGAGGAGGAGAAAAAGGATTTGAGATTTGAGATCTCAGAAGTTCGAAGTCCTGGGGGAACTCCACCATTGATCGAGGAGAGGGTTGTTGGACCGTTGATTTGGGTTGAAAATTTAGGCATCCTACGGAGGAGCACAACCATTGATTTACATGACACGTGTTTGTAGATCGTTATTTCTGGGAGAGTGATATACGGAAGGAGCTAGGTTTAATATTTCAAACACCCGAGGTCTGTAGTTGCAAAGAAGATCATAGTTGTTGATCTAGGAGAAGTATATCTAGTCCTTTGATTGAAAGGCACAAATCTAGAGTGTCGATTCAAATGTTATCATCAAGATCATGAAATCGATGATAGGGAAGGATTGCGGAGCCAAGACAAGCTCGGATGTTAACACTCCTTGAGCGAGTTGCAATTTCAACCATGGTTTTGACAAAGAGATATGTGGTAGCACGAGGAGGATTACGGGGCGAAAATAGGGTGTGTCTAAAACCACTCTTCCCCACGCTCACAATTGTATAGTTCCGTAAGGTCATAGCCCAGGGTCCTGTAAAGGATGGAGCTGGTGAAGAGGAGCTAGTTCCTATGAACTAAAGAGCACTCGAACACGTAGACAGAAGGTGTGAGTATCAGAAGACTTGCAACAAAGGAAGAAAAGGGGCCTGTATATAATTTATGGGTTCATTCAAGAGCCCACAGAGTCAATCCAACTCGACACTTGAAATGATCCAGAAACTGTGAGGTCACAAAACCCCAAAGGGGAGAGAGGGGCTGCATCATGGGACCATAAATTCTCCATGAAATGGAAAATACAGTAAGAAATGTACAACAAAATTTAAAAGAAGTAGAGGATAGAGAGAAAAGTTACGTAGACCTGAAAAGAAGACACCAAGAATTCCAAGTAGGAGACCATGTTTATTTAAAAGTCAAAGCCAAAAGAAGTTCACTAAAGATAGGAAACTGTTCCAAGATGGCACCCAGCTTTTGTGGCCCTTTAGAGATATTAGCTTGAATTGGACCAGTGGCAAATCAACTTCCACTTCCTGCAAATCTGAAAATTCATAATGTATTTCATGTTTCTTTGTTAAAAACTTATGTTAAGGATCCTACTCACATGATCTATTGGAACATGGTTCATGTGGAACCAGAAGGAGAGTTCTAAGTGGAAGATCTGCGCATTCTGGACAAGAGAGAAACAACACTACGAAACAGAACCATCACCCAGGTAAAAGTGCAATGGAAGCACTTTATCCCTAAGGAGGCCACTTCGGAATTGGAGGAAGATTTGCAGAAATCTCATCCAACCCTATTCTGAGAAAGGAAGGAACACCGAGGACAGTGTTGCACTCAAGGGGGAAAGGATGTAATATCCCAAAAAATAAATTATTATTAAGTCTGAAAATACTTAGGAATTTATTTTCATTTTTGGTAAATTCGAAATTTGGAAAATTATTGCCATTTATAGAAATTCTGAATTTTGAATTTAGTTAATTGTAAATTATGATTATGACTATTGGGAAAAGATTTGATTTGTCTCAACCAACTCTTTGAATTTTACACTTGTAAGAAACAAATATTTTTATATTTATTATTGATAGACAAATGGAACAACCAGGTTGAAATAAGTTGACCATGACTCCGTAAGTGGGGAACATATTGGAACTACCTTAGGGATGAATGTTACAAGTGGAAAATCACGAATTTGGCCATTGGTAGCCCTTGAAAATCAGGGGTATGTAAATCTGCGAAAACTCCGAAGGGGAAAAGGCCTAGGCACAAATGTTTCTGGCATATATATCATATGGGAGGAGGTAGGATGCTCCCGAGTATGCTGGGGAAAATAATTAACACTTTTTGTTATGAACACTCATTTCTGAGTGTTAGGCAAGGAGAAGTTTTATGAAATTGAATAAGGACTATAGCTAAGGAGGAGTTAAATAGAGTTTTCCCTCATGGACTCATGGTGAGGCTAGGGGGTGAATGGAGCAAGTAGATTGGATGTTCTATTCTAAGGTTGGGAGTAACTTGGTTGTTCCAATTGTTGTTCAGAAACTTACTCACATATGCCCATATACTCTTTCTTTGATCGAATGTTATTTTGATTAGTGGCTGATAGATTACATCTACTTAATTCTGGATGAATGTTTCTGTTGCTTAAATTATTTATGGAATGGAATAAATTGTGGGATAAACCCTTATAGTTTTAATTGTATTTGTTGAGTAAACGTTTTCTATGTGTTAGTTGTGAATGGAACTGAATTTTGTAAATATATTGGAGGATGCATCTAAGTTAAACATGATAAGTACCATATTACTTATAACATAACACACATGTGATTATGTACATGTAGGAAATCAACTAAAGGAAAATAATTAGACTGTACAAATGATAAATAAATTTTTGGAAGTGGAGATAAGATTTAAATATATATGTATACCTATATTGTTGTAAGTAAATATAGAGAATCATATTACTTAGTTAAAAATATCAGACTGTTTACATGACAATACAAGACATAGGATGAATATCTCTATATGATAGGAATAACCATATAGATATATATATATATATATAGTTGTTGTACATAACTTTTCATAACTATTGAACATCTAAGGACTCGTACCATAAGATTATCCATGTTGGTTACATGAGAAAATTGAGTAAATATTTCATCTTAATGACTATGCCAATAACATAAAATTGTACAGTTAAGTTATTTCACAAAACGAAGTGCTTTGTTTTGATATACAATAACGTAGGAGAGAAAGGGCTCAGTAAATTAAAATACATAAAAACATGTTTCATATCTGAGAGATAGACCAACATTTAACTAAGTTTTGAACTCTATATAACACTGCATTTATAAAGTGAAATCATATTTCAATATGGGGTTTCCCCTATGTATTTTCTTTAAAAAATGAATAATCCAATAACCGACTGTAATAAGATTCTGGTAGAAATTCCCATGATAACGCTATTCTAGGACATAAACATTTCATTTGATAGAACCTAGAATAATATATTTTGAGAGCACTGTAAAATGGAACTCGAGTACCTTTTGCACAAGATGATGTCCTAGAATTAGAATAATTTGAATGCACACAAATCCTGTAAGGAGACCAAGGAAAAGATAATTAATATTTAGTTGAAAGAAAACAAAATTTCAAATACTAAACGTAGAATAAATTACAAGGGTAAAATGTTTACAAAAAAGGACAACGTAGATGAAAATCCAGACTACACTTAGCTTGCAGTTCTGGGATAAAATGTCATCTTTCCTCCTTGCATCTAGGAGAAAACCATCCACAGACCCAAAAGACTGGAGTGGGCCAAGGATCACCTGATGGGTACCCTCAAAATTGAACAGGGGTCTCATAATTATATTATAGTAATCATTCTTTAATCCATTATTTTCATAAAGAAAGTAAATAATTAACAACCTAAAAACTAGAATAAATAGTAAATAATGTACAGTATAAATTGTGGCCTACAAGATTTCTCGAATGGCCATAGAATGAGGATACGACTCTTTTTACCAAAAAAATGTTGGAAATAAATACAAGGTGATTGCAAACAGAGTATTGAACAAACCTAGGGTTTCTTTCCATGATGCGTTTTAAATAAAACAAAATGAATAAGACATCCAAATCTGTAGAACAATCGACAAGGGTAATTCTTCGGTTATGTCCCAAAGCTCTGAAATAAAGACACACGACCGGAGTATTAGACTGTATTCTTACTTATATAAATTTGTGGTAGAGTAAGGACAACAAATTTAGTTAAAAAACATTGTTATATAACTGGGGAAGATAATTTATTTAAACGTATGAGGGGTAAGGTTTTCACGGAACTCGCTATTACTGCGGAAAATTGTCTCGTGATTCTTAAACCATCTTACAGTGTAATTTTTTGGGAAATGATGAGAATATTATAGGTTGAGTGTTATGAGCATATACTTAGGCAAGAAGATAATCTATGCTTACAATGGGCAGGTTTAAAAAAGGAAAACATCCCATGCCAACTCTAAAATGAATCAGAACCATGGCAAGCATTGAGTTGTGTATCCTCAGGAAATTAATAGATCGAAAAATTTAGGAGACTTCATTCAACAAAATGTAGAGCTACACGATGTCTTTGTAACCATAATTAAAAACTCAAGGGGATGAAAATCATAAGGAAAACTCCGTTCCTCACAATTGAAAAACTGAGTTATTTAACTAGGGTAGAAAACCCAACAAAAATCCACGAAGTATACAGTTAAATCTAGGAGTAGATAAGGATTTAGGCTGAAAAAACATGATCTATGAAAGGCTCAACAGAGGACTATCCTCTATATCACGTGCAGAAACACTAAGAACTCAAAGAAAGCAAAAAATACATACAGTAAGTTGTCCCTATGCTTATTATTGATATGGAGAAGTGGACATCTTCAACCCTTTAACACTTTCATCCCAAAAATGTCTATGTGTTTGGCACAAAGGAAACGACGATCATAAATCACAAGGGTTCCTAAAAGAATACTGATATAGAAAGTAAGTATGAAACCAAGGTAAAACCCTAAACCCTGCTGGGTGAAATGCCAATGCCAAAAATCTATACGAGACAATGTAAGATAGGCAAATCGTGTTGTTAAGAGTTTTCGAAAGAACTGATATACACAATAATTTTTATAACACAAAGACTTTGAATATAAATAACCAAAAGTTCTTACCTCACTTAAGGTGGTTTTCGGTGGGTATGGTCCACCAAGAATTTTATCCACTAGAGTAATCCAACATCATAGACGCTAGACATGCCATAGAGAAGAATAGTAATAGGGTTAACTTTGAACATATTTTGTAGAATACACAAAGCCAATGTGAAGAATGAAAAAATAGTCTTGGAAAAACCCTTCGTCGATTAGCTCAAGGGCATTAATGATGAGTTATACCTAAGCCATGTGATTAAGGCAAGGTAGAGAAATTACAATGGGTACAATAAACAAGCAATGGTCCCAAGGAGGTGTGTTACAGAATGCCTTGAATGCCTTTGGCAGGGTTCATTTACACCATGGCAATCGTATCTATGACAACCTCGCATTAGACTTATGGAAATTGTAATGACAGTTAGTTCTGGGCTATAGTTTACTCTTTTCTTCCAGTTTAGTTAGAGTTCTATTCTTTACATCGAATTATGTTAGCCTTGTGCTAGGGTTAGTGTTAATGAGAATGGTAAATAACTAGTAATAAGCAACATGTACGGATGGTTTAGTTTCAACTTTGCTAAAACTTAACACCTTCATGTACTGAATGTCGTATTGGTAATAAATCGTTCAATAAATACCTTCCACATACAATCGAGGGATTGATTCATTACATTTGAACTAGGGTCGTGATGCATTGATGTGTTTCCATAGTATGTCTATAAATTGCACGACTAGAATGCATTTTCCATTGTGAATATATATATACATAAATATTTGTTTAAGTAATTAAGCTACATTCTAGCTTCCTTGAGATTAGGATTGAGGTAGAGTCTTTCATTTACATTTGTTCAAAGACATGGTAAGTGTAAATGATGGAAAGTAAAAAGGGTAATATAATCACCTTATAGTATAATTAAGAAATGTTTTGAGAAGTAATGGAAGCATTGAATAATTCCAATGACCCTAAGAAAAAAAAAATTAAATGGGTAAATTTGGGGTACATTATATTGAAGGTGCAATATTTTAACCACCTCGACATTGCAAAACATCTGTATAATACATTTTCATGGAATGATGATGTTCCACACTATTTTGAAAGACACCTTTATGCAAAGTGTTTCTTTCACATGCACCATAATTATACTAGTCTACCATCAAATTATTATGGGACTAGTAAATGATGAACATATGATCACAAAGAGTCATATCGAAATGAGACATTGTCGAGGCCTCCACAACCTTTAGTACTTCATACAAGAGTATCATTTTCTTCACATTAAGAGTTTCCATCTATATCAGATATTGGCAAAGAGTCTAAGAATGCAATCGAGGAAAATTTGGAAGCGATTTATTATGGTGTTGATGTTGGCATGAACCGTGAGCGAGCATGAGCCAATTCTCAGGCCACATCTGTTTATAAAACAAATGTGGAGTTAGATACTATGTCAGTTGGAGTATGCGAAATTTTGTCGTGATAGTTGGAAAAAGATCATTCAGAATGATGACCAGAATAAAAGATTGGTATGTGTTCTAATTAGTAAATTTTGAATGCATTTTAGGATAGTTTACTTCTTACTCTAGATTTAAATATCGTTGTATCTATAGAAATAATTGATTTTTTATTGTCATTAACTGCAGTTTGGAGATATGTTAAATGAATCTCGAGTAAATAGGGTATTTGATTCCACAAGTTTAAATTTGGATGGGTTGAATCAGGTATGTGCTTTAGAATATCCACACTTGAGAACATTATTTTTTCAATCTCTAATCTTTTGAATAAGATATCAACAACATTTATAATTTTGTATAAATGTGAATACATTGAATCCTAGATTTAGTTCTTAGTTGTGTTGTTCACAGATCCCTATTCCATCTCCTACTACTTGGGGAGGCTTGTCTCAATTCTCATTGAGAGAGTTTGAAGAGGGTAGGAGTTCACAGGTATCATTTAGTGTGTTAAAATCATTTAAATTTAATGTGTTATAATCATTTAAATTTAATTTTTCAAATTTTCAAATTTGAAATGTGTTATATAGGGTAATGTGGAAAAGAGAGTACCCGAGAGTGTTCTTGGGAGGGAGACTAGGATTGAGGAGTAAGAGGAGGAAGCGTTGCTTATGTGACTTAGAGGTCCTAACCATTGCAGGGTAGGACGAGTGGGTAGTTAGTCTTATTATTTTGTCGGTTGATTGTTGTTCATTGCTGACAAATGTTGATGTGCGTCTTAGACCTTTATGTTGATATTGCATTTGCATGCTTCATGATTAGTTGTCACGTGGCAGCGCAGAGTATAATGTCTTGTTACCCTTGTACACACGCACACATAAAAAAAAAATTGCACTTGATATAAGAGGTTTGTAGTCGTAACAAGGAGGATCGTTACAGTAATGTGGAAAAGAGAGTACCCGAGAGTGTTCTTGGGAGGGAGACTGGGATTGAGGAGAAAGCAGAGGAAGAACCCATATTTGGGAATAATGCATTCATTCATGATGATTCATAAATGTATGCTTTTGAATTTGATCAAATTTGCGTCTTCTCAAATTTTTAGTTTAGCCAAGTTCCTATTGAACGCTTTAATAAATTATTTTGAAATACATAGAACCCCAAGTTTAGCCAAGTTTCTATTCAATGCTTTGCCCAATTATTTTGAAATATATAGAACCCATATATAAGCCTATCATTGTCTTAAATGAATTACATTCAAACTTATTTAAGTTTAGATCATGATGAATACCTAATTTTGGACTTGAACATTTGATTATTTGAGAACAAACTCTATCCCACATCATAAACAAAAAAGGGAAAGTTTCTAAATTTTCTTCAATTGAGTTTCTTTCTTTCTTGTCCAAGAATGGCCTAGTATGGACATTTGTCTTTTTCACATACGATGAAGTGAATTCCTTCTTGTGAGGGTATTGTGAAACTCTTAACTAAAACTGGTTACTAACCACAAAAACCCACATTCAATTAGATTTAAAAATAAGATATGCATATTGTATATGTGATCTAGCTCACACATACTGTATATGTGAGCTAGATCACACATAAATTCAAAGAGAATTTGATTATATGTAATATGAATACATCCCAAAGATGAAATATTTAAATGGTTTATGAAGAATGATTTAATATATATGTGGAGATTTGTGTTTTCTTCATGTACATGAAATATTATATGAGAACATCTATTCCACCATCAAAAGATGAGATAAGTATTTTTCAGAAGAATAGTTTTTAAAATTAATATTTGTTACCTTTTATATATATAAGTAGTTTTTTAGAAAAATGACCTAATATGGAGATTTATGAGTCCTTTAATTTGAGGGGGTGTATGTAACATCCCACTCTGGCACACTGAGAAAACTTATTCTTTGAGGACACTTGCTCGCAAGTGATCCAGATTTTATGTTGTTAAAACTTTCAATTTTGATTGTGAGGCATTATGGGATGATGACATGTTGTTTTACTGCATTGACATAGACAGGTGCTATTGACTCAGTTTACTGAGTGTGCATGGTTTTGGACCTTAAGGATGTAGAGGAATCGATGGAACCCCTTGGACTCTGGATCGAGTCAGGGAGTGTGCCATTGGGGTTTGATTCTTTTACTGTGATATTAGTGCATTTGGCTAGATGATATGTTATGGATATGTTCTGACATGATTTGTTGATGTTGCAGGCTGACAATAGCTTGCTGATAAAAATCAGATATGGAGTAAAGGGGTTGCACATTAGTACTAGAGAGGTTGAGGGAGAGATGTGGACAACAGCCCTGCCACAACCTACTAGCACTCCCGACGTGGCTCGAACTGTAGGTTAACGATTACCTATTTCGAGAGGACCCACGATGTTGTGAGGAAAGACTACGATAGTCGCTCACGATGATTCTAAGGGGTGCGCAATAAGGTAGGGGCCTTATTCCTTAGAATCCCTTAGTCTCCCACAAGTTCACCTGGTGGAGTGTTGACTCCAGAGGTTATTGATGTCTACCAATGAGTCAAGAGGAGAGTGGCACCCTTGGAGCATGTAGTGCGTCGTGAAGTCCACGTCACCTGAGGGAACAGATGAGGTGAGTGGCACCCTTGGAGAGCCTAGCGCGTCCTGAAGGGCACATAACATTGATGATGATAGAGGATGAACCTAAATGTCCCTAAGACAATAATGGGTTAAGAAATTTTAAAAACAATTACCCAAATTAAATGCCTCCTAGTACAAATCTAAGTTCTAAGTCTAAAATTTCGCTAGGGGTAAATTTTGTCTACCTTAAGAAAAGGAAATAAAAATAAAAAGATACATTAAAATAAGATGATAATTTTTAAAAAATAAAAACCACATAATTAATAAATATAACCTTAGTTAAAAGCTTGTAATAAAAAGGGGGAATAAGAAATTTAAGTTAATCACAAAAATATACATATGTGTGTGTGTGTGTGTGTGTATTAAAATTTAAAAGAAAAAGGGGGAATGAATGGTTTTATTTCTGGATAATTTTAAAATATTAATTTAAGGATAAAAAGGGGAAAAGGGGGTTAAATTCCACAATTGCCATTTTGACTTTTAATAAAAAGGGGAAAGAGGGAAAATAAAAAAATAGGAAACTAGGGAAAGGAGATAACATAAAAAGGAAAAGTGGAACTTAAGGGAAAAAGAGGGAAGTCAACTTAGTAAGAAATCCACATTTAAGAGCTTTCTAATTTTAAATTGATTTAGCAATTTCATAAGAGGGAAAGCCATTAAAACCTGTAAGGGAATCTAGGGAAACCTAGGAGTGATTCTAGAAGTAACTCTAGGCGGGTGAGGGAAATAAAGATATTTACTTAAATAAATTAATTAATTAATGGAGGAATGTAAGGGATGAGGGACACTTGT
>JASDQU010096012.1:0-12664 GCA_032191745.1 Picea mariana | reverse complement strand
ATAACAAAAAATGTTGATCTTTTAACATTGACATTCCTTTCATTTGATAGATTCATTTAATAACTTGTTTACAACTTTTAGTTTCCATTGCTTCCTATACTTCGTTTGCATAACTATAATATGGTAATCAAAATCTTTTGGAACCCTATATCAATCATCACTTATAAGTATAGGAACACTTGACATTTGAGTGAAGGACTGTACTTCGAGCTATTAATTGAATCAAATCCAAAGGACTGATTATTGGTTTTAGCTTGGTCTTTAGCATTATTCTTTTATTAAATAGAAATGTTCATGGGTGGATAAATAACAAGATCTGATTTGAGTCATGCTTACATGTAGATTAAAAATATGGATGTAAAGTGTAGAACTACCATAGATTTGTTATACTTAATATCTAAACCATGAATGTATGTGTGAAGAGTGTTTATTTCAAGCATTTACTAAGCTTTATGTGTACACCACTATGGAACAACCACTACAGACTAAGGATCTAATAAGCTACAAAAGAAAAACCAAAGGAACATTCGTAGTAATGAAGGATTGTGGTAATTCATAACCAAATAACATTAAGTAATCTCATAGTTCAATGATAAGGTTCAGTTCCATAATGTTAGTTGGTTTGATTTCATTTGATTTGAATTTGTAGGTATTAAATAAACTCATCCATAGGTTAATTGGTAAAAAAACAAGATCTTTTCCTGAACAATATTATAAGAATGTTTTATTCCTGAAATATTAACTTCATGGTATGATGAACCTGCCACAAAACTTGATCAAATGCCAATTTAATCTAAGATGAAACCATAAGTTAAGTAGTTTCTTTTGATTCCAGTTTAAATTTTGAAATAGCTGCTAGTATTTCTTTGATAAGATAAGATAGGATTTAATCCTACATTTCTTGTTCTTTCATCTCGAAGTCCATGAACACCTAGTCGATAATTTAATGTCAAGGATTTATGCATATAAATAACCCGATAACCATACAACAAAAATGTGATTATTTAGTGACTATGTCCACCACTAGTAAAATAACATTTTTACCCTTTTGTTTTAGGTAACATACTTATTGACTTAATGAGAAGTGTGATCTCAAAATAAGAGTTCTAGCCCTAAAAACACATATTTTGGCGTCAAAAACACCAAAATGAACTGTTGAATTTAAAAGTGGTGCTACTAATAGCACCTTTTTCTCAAGGTTAAAATTACAACATTTTGTAGCCATGGCCTTGAAATATCATATTTTTGCTAACAACAACCTTAAAATGAACCCCCAAATCGAAAAGTGTTGTTAGGCCAAAAACAACCCCTTTCCTTTCAAGCTTAAAATTGCAACACTTTCGAAACCATAGCCTTAACAATCGATATTGTTGCAACAAAAATAGTAAAATCAATCCTCAAATCGAAAAATGAGACTACTTTTTTTTGTTGGCTTAAAATTGCAATATTTTTTGAACCATAACCTTACAAAACAATACTATTGCAAAAAAACTGTAAAATAAACCTTAAAATGTCCACTTCTTTAGAGTTAATTTAAAAGAAAAAAATAAATATTATCATAAACCCTCAAATAATAAAATATTTATCACCTTATTATTATTGTTTGTAGATTATAACTTTTATTTTTACAATTAATTTGAGGTGATATATGCATTTCCATAAACTAAAAATATATTTATTTATTTAAATAATAAAAAAATATTTAATTTAATTATTTTAAAAATATAAATTTATTTTAAAATTTTAAAAATAGATATTTCACCTTTTTTTATTGATATTGAAAAAATATATTGATGGGACAAATTTCAAGTTGAGTACAAACTTTCATTAAAATCAAAAGATTTTAATGTACCTTTTTCATGACAAATTTAATAATGTGGATTTAGATTAGCAAAGTTTTATTATTAGTTTGGTTTTGAAGGTCATAATAGTTTTTACTTAGATATATAATTTGCACAGTGTGTGATCAATACAAGTGTTTTACAAGATATTAATTTTCTGTGAGAAAGAGGATGTAAGTACCATTGTATATATTCTTTCACTATATGTTTTTTTTCTTTTTTATATAAATATATTTATGTGAATATAAAAAATATATTTACTAAAATAAAAATAGGACTTTAATTTTTTTTTTCTTAGATTATTGTTATTCCTATTTCTTCAATGATCATTCACTGAGGCTTTCATTAGTATAGTTGTAAATGTTGATTTGTGACGGGGATTTTTTTTTCTTTGAAGCCTATGCCATTCTTTTCTAGCTAATCTAGCCAAAAAATAAATATGGAGAGTACGGTCCATACCTTCCTAAGAACATTTATTATTATTATTATTTTTTATATGGACTTAGAGTAATAGGGTTTAATGATCACATCCTAGGATGTGCCTCATTCAGGTACCTCCATGTTTTCTTATACTAGAACTTCCTTCCAAGTTGTGAGTGCATAAAAACATTCAAAACATAATTGTTGATAAGACTCCTCATTGTCATACATGGAGAGAAATTTGAGGGACCTTCATTACCTTATTTTGGGGGATTTTTCATAGTCGAAGTCATTTTGTAGACCAAAAACTAGAGGAAGGTGTCTATCATTAGGATAACATCATTACCCCTTATTATTTCCTAAATCTTGTTGTTTGGGACATCTAGAAGACAATCTGTTGGACTTTTTGAGAGACCCATTTTTACAAAGGAGACAAGGTTTGATACCATAAAAATTCATTTATTTATTTTGGGTTGACTAATTCTTTCCCTTTTAATAGCATTAGGAGTTTATTGTAATTCTCCCAGAGGCCTAGGGGAGTTTTATCTCTTGAGACATTTTCCATTACCTCCATTTACTATAAACTCTAAGAATCACTAAGTCATATTTACCATGTCCCCACCACTTTCACTTAGAGATAAAGAGGAGAATTATATCGCTTTAAAAATTCATTGCAAACTTGAGTTGCTTCCACAATGTTTGTGTTTCATAGATATGCAAGACTATTAAATTTATGGATAAAACAATGACTATTAGAAGCATAAGCTCTTTCATTTCCTTAAGAAAAATCTTTAACTAAAAAAAAGAGTTGAGAAAATGCACTCCAAATAAACAAATAATGTGCAACACAACAATGCTTGTTATTTAACCAATGTTTAGTCATATTATATTTTTCTTAATGAATTTGAGGATTTTGTCTATTGTTTCGATGATTTTAGAAAATATTTTGACGTTGTTCCTAGAGTCAAGCTATGGAAAAGACTAGAAAAAATAGGTGTCCCTCCCTAGTTCCATATTGTCATAATTAAGCTCTGCTAAAAGATTATTGCTATGATAAAATGTAACAACCAATATTTATTGGAGTATAATTCTAATATTGATATTAAGCAGGGACACCTCCTTTCTCCCACCCTTTCTAGCATTTATATCAGTAAAATTGACCAATGTTTAGAAGAGGAGGGGAGGGGTGCATTGTACTAATATTTCCTGACTTGTTAGCATTTTACTCTCATGCTTTGATGATATTACTCTTCCTATAAAATCTATTAATAATTTTTCACAAGCAACTCAAAGTTCTCCAATATTTATGCAAAAAATTAATTATGAGCATGTCATTAATATTTTCTTTTTAAGTAAGAAGTATAATATATTAAAACCCTTCCAGAGGCAAAATGGAGTTCCAAAGTACAGATATAGTCATGCTGTAATTACTGGACTGCCCCAACAGAGGGGAAACCAGTCCAATCAGCAGATTAGTCAGCATAAGTAAAATGATAAACTAATAAGAGGAAAATCCTTGACAGCCTGAACAACAGTTGAAACTAACAAACATCTGACAAGATCACTAAAAACAACAAAGGCCTAAACATCTAGCATATAACCTGGCCAGGTGGCGTGGAGGTCCTCTGTCCAAGGTTCCTCCTTGACATACGTCACCTCGTCCGCCCATTGCACCTCGACTTCCGCTTTGGTCGCTGTTCCAGCGTCATTCTTCGTGGTATCCTGCATCAGTTGCTTGACAGAGTTCACCTCCGCAGCCATGGTTTCGTGCCCATCCTATTTCAGCCCAGACTTTGCTACGCATTGCGTCGTGACATCTCCACCATCGGTAGCTGCACAGGGTTCCTTCACCGAAGGTGCGCGCAGCGTGACGTTTCCACCATCGGTAGCTGCAAAGGGTTCCTTCACAGAGGTCGCTCCTGCCGGGTCCAAGTGAAAAGCCTCGTGCATGGAGGAGAGAAGCTGAAGGAGGACCGCCACCTTTTCATCTGTAGTTTGCAAGCGAAACTGAAGATCCTCCACCCCCTGGAGGAGTTCAAAGACTAAGCCGTAAAGGATGGCCAGGCTGTCTTTAATCTGCTCGCCATTGACGGAGTCAGAGGGTAGGTGCCCATTGTTCCCAGGCTTTTGCGCAGAAGGAGGCTCGCCTCCTAAGTTCCTTGGAGAGGCCAAGAGTGGCGTAGGGGCCGGCTCAGCCACAGGTGGGGCTAGGAGGAGACGCGAGGATGAACAAAGCGGCTGGGGGATGATAGCTAGGCAATTGAATTGCATTATCGACGGAGTAGGAGGGGTAGTAATGGAAGGCTCGGCCCGGAGGGGAGGGGAGGAGCAGATGGAGGGTGAATCGGGAGGCGAAACCGAAGGCCGACGAGATCTCCAGGGAGAACCCCTCTGCGGCCTCCCTCTTGATCACGACATATGGTTATGCTCGTGGCTAATCGCAGAGATATGGTGCACGAAGCTGAGGCAGAAGATCTAGGGGTGATTAGGAGCCGCAAGGAACCAGAAGATACTTGCAAGAGCCGGACATGGCAGTGAAGGAGGGAGCCCTTCGGACCACAAACTGAGACAAGGGACAGATACCGTGAGCAGAGCCATGCGAAAATGCATATTAGGAGAGACTAGCTGCATTAAAGCCCTTTCCCATCGTGATTAGAGCTATTTAATGCTGGAGGAGGGTGACGGGCGGTGGCACGAGCCCATCACATGGCTCCATGCCCCGGTGGCTGGAGCCGGCCTCTNGGGGGGGGACATCCATCGTCCCAGCTTTGCGGATACACTGCTGGAGAATGGGGTGATCCGGTTCCAGGGTTGAATTGCAGAGGAGTTTCGGCCCGCTCCAGTTGGTGCCCATATTAGCCAGTTCATCCGCAACCTGATTCGCCTTTCTCCTGACGTGGGTGGGAATGATAGCCAGATTTGGTTGCAGTGAATCGGTGATAATATTTAGCCCATGTAAAAGTCTCCATCTAGGCGATATTCTGTCCGGTTTGACTCCATTTAAAATTATTCGGAGCAGGTTGATGATGATTTGAGAATCCCCCTCAACGATTAACTTGGTGAAATTATTTTTGATGGCTAGTTGCAGTCCCTTGGTAAGACCCCAGAGTTCTGTTGCATTGTTCGTGGAATGACCTATGGAGCCAGCACTGATGAGAAGGATGTGCCCATGATGGTTGCGGAAAACTATTCCGTAGCCTGCAGCTTTTGGATTGCCCTTAGAGGCCCCGTCGAAATTGAGCTTAATGAAATCCTCTGGGGGAGGAGACCAGAAGGAGGGGCTGCTGGAAGGGGGGGACAGGGGAGAAGAAGGGTGAGCTTGAAGGGAAGAGAGTGGAGTCCAAAGCCGAAGGATGGGAAGTTCGGCGGGATTGTTGTTGAAGTCTGTGTCAGACCACAACTGAAGGTGGAGAGTTTCCAAGATGTTGCAATAGCATTGATGCCAACAGTGTTGCCACGGGAGGGAAAGACCTTTGAAGAGTCTTCTGTTCCTTTCTTTCCAGGTTTGCCAAAGTATAAAGCCCGGTAGAAGTTTCCATATACAGTTGAGGAGGGGGAATGGAAATCTTGGTCCCTCTAGTTTGTAATGGTTTCAGGGATGCTATCTTTGTGGTGGTATGAGGTGCGCATGATGAGCGCTGCTTGATCCTAGATTTGAGCAGTGTAATGGCAAGAGTTGAGAAGATGGTTCATTGTTTCCTCTGACTCTCCACAAAGTATGCATATGGAGGGCCCAACGAAGCCTCTTTTTGTGAGGTTGTCCCAGGTTAGGATGCTGGAATGGGTAACAAGCCAAAGGAAGAGGGTGATTTTCGGCCAGTGTTTAAGACTCTAGAGTTTGTGCCAAGCTTTCGTATCAGGAAGGGGGTCTAATTGAGATTTGAGCTGGTATGCTTCCCGAGTGCTAAAGGTACCCTGTGGCCTATAGCCCCACCTCAGGATATCCGCTCCTACAATTTTGGGAATTTTCCGTTTAGCCAGCTCTTCTTGCCAAGGAGCTAGATCCACATGCACCTCCAGGTTGATGTGTTCTCTGTCCAGGTGCCAATGGCGCCAAGTGTCTTCCAGGGGATTGTCCTACCAGTAATCAGCTACTCTTGTCAGCCCTGCCTTGAGTAGCTTGAGTGAAAATATTGGGGGCCCATTCTTCCTTGCTCAGAATTGGCCATTGCTGCTAGGAGTCTCGCCAGAAAAGGGTAGTCTCTCCATTTCTGATTTCCCAGAAAGCGTGCCTAGTCACCAGCTGTCTATTCTGCTTGGCTGCTATCCAAATTAAGGAACTCGGGTTATCCCCATTCCAGCGAATTAGGTTCTTCTCTACCAAATTTGGAGCGTATTTCTGCCTCCAGAGTCGGGCCCAGAGATCCTTAGGGATTTTTAACCATCACCACCAAATTTTGGCACTTAGAACCTTGTTCATTATGAAGGGATCCCTTAGTCCCAAGCCTCCTTGCTCCTTGGGTTGACAGAGTTTGTCCCAGCTGACCAACGCTATTTTCTTCCCTGTATTGAGGCCTTGCCAAATGAAGTTTCTTTGTAGGCTTTTAATGAAGTTTCTTTGTAGCCAACGAATTTTGGGGCAGCCAATGCAGAAAAGGAGTAAATCGGAAGGGCCTGGAGAACAGCTTGGAGAAGAGTAAGACGACTGGGAAGGTTTAAAGCTCTGAAGGTCCAAGAGGAAAGCCTTTTGGAAAAGGAGGATAAGAGATGTTCCCAGGAGGAGTTCCGGAAGGCATTGTCAATCAAGGGGATGCCAAGGTATTTGGATGGAAGGGAGCTTCTATTGAAACCTAGGATGCCAGAGATATGGTGCTAGATCGGAGGGGGTGTGTTGAAGAAAAATATTTGGGATTTATCCTTGTTGCAGTCCAGACCTGAGGCATCAGAGAAGGTTTGGAGGATTTCTAGGATAGAGTTGGCTTCTCGGACCGTAGGGCTGCCCATCAAGAGGGTTTCGTAAAAAAATTGGCTATGCGAGATAGGAGGGGAAATGTCGTGCAAGGGTAGACCTGTCAAAAGGTTGTTTTCAATTGCTGCATGGATGGAGCGACTAAGACCTTCGGCCATGATGATGAAAAGGAACGGAGAGAGGGGATCGCCCTATCTGATCCCTCTAGATGGAGAGAAGGGCCGCGAGGGAACACCATTAATGAGAAGAGAGAAGAAAGCCGAGGAGGTTAGATTCGCAATCCAGGTTACCCAACTCTGATCAAAGCCAAAAGCCAGAAGCATTGCTCACATATATTCCCAGCTGATCTTGTCAAAGGCTTTAGAGAGGTCTAATTTGAGTAGCATACCTGGGGTTTTAGTCTTCTGTAGAGAGTGGATCACTTCATGGGCTAGGATGACGCTATCCAGGATTTGTCTGCCCTCAACGTAGCCTGATTGCTCCGGGGATATGATTGTCGGTAAGATGGGTTTGAGTCTCTTGGCTATCACTTTTGTGAGGATTTTGTAGATGACATTGCACAGAGATATAGGCATGAACTACTTCGGGTGATGTGCCTGCCCTTATTTGGGGACTAAGGTGAGGAAAGTAGCAATGAGAGCCTGGAGGATCTGTCCAGTGGCTCTGGATTCCTCCAAAATTTCCCAAACTTCAGTTCTGATCATTGGCCAGCAGTGATGGAAAAAGTCGCTGGTGAAACCGTCGGGGCCAGGAGCCTTGCATTTAGGGGTTTCCTGAAGCGCTTGGTCCACTTCCTCAATTGTGATTGGCCGGAGAAGAGTTGCGTTCTGCTCCAGGGTGACGAGAGAGGGCACATGCCGCGTTACCTTGTTGATAGCCTCATGTCTATCCGAGAGGGGTTCTGTAAGGAGATTTTCGAAATAGCCTATCAATGTGGTTTCCATGTCACCATGGGAGTGGACGATGTCCACATCATCGAAGATGAGGTGAGTGATCTTATTGGAGTGTCATATTTGGATAACAATTCTGTGAAAGATTTTTTTATTGCGTTCCCCTTCCTTGAGCCATTGGACCCACGATTTCTGTTTCCATAAGATCTCCTCTTGTCTTTTCCTGGTTTCGAGCTGTTGATTTACTCTTATTTCCTGGGCTTTGAGCTCATTTGTTAACCCCTGCAGTCTGATCTGATGCTGAATCTCTTCCATCTGTACCGAAAGCTGTTTCTGGGAGTCAAAGATGTTACCAAAGGTATGCTGGTTCCAGAGTTTGAGAGTTTGCTTGAGATTCTTTAACTTTTGTTGAAATCTATACATTTTGGAACCGCGGGGGACCTCTGCTTCCCTCCACCAAGCCTGGATGTTTTCTTGGAAGTCAGGATGGTCAAGCCAGAACTGTTCAAACCTGAAGGGTTTCTTACCAGGAGTGGCTGGGATATCCACCCATAACTATAAAGGCCAGTGATCTGACCCCAAGAAATTTAGGATGGTGGATTTCGTTGGAGTACCGTCCATCATAAGTGATTCAGAGATGAGGAATCGATCAACTTTGCAGGCGATTTGGTGTATTCCATTTCTTCTGTTTGTCTAGGTGTGAATGCCATTGTTGGTTTCCAGATCTATTAGGTGAAGATCGTCTATGAGGCTATTGAAGTTGCTGGAGTCCCGATCCAGTCGTCTTGAGCCTCCTTTTTTTTCCTCCAAGTTGCGGATGATATTGAAGTCTCCACCGACTGTCCAGCTGTTGCATTGTGTTAGACTAGAAACATAACTCAGGCTCCTAAGGAAAGCCTGCTTATCCCTTGGGCTGGTCGGGCCGTAGACATTGGTCAGATGTCTGGGCTTGTTTGAGCCTATGAGTCTGTAGTCAGCTGTGATGGACCATTTAGTTGTGAGGAAATTTTCCGGCAGCACCGCGTTAGTGTTCCACAAAATGGCCAGTCCACCAGCTGTTCCTGTGGCATCTATTGAGACTGCTGCCCCTTGCTTCCAGCAGTAGGGTAGTAGCCTATCAATATCTTCTGAAGTACATTTTGTTTCCTGTAAAAGTAATATTTCTGGTTTTTCCGCTAAGATCAGATCCCATAGCATTTTTTGCTTGCTACGTCCATTGAGGCCTCTGATATTCCAAGTGATGATCTTCATAATGACGGGGGAGTGGGGCGAGGAGGGAAGCTGTCCGAGATCAGGTGACTTTGTCCTGAGTTCACCATAAAGTTTCCTATTTCTTGTATGAGTTTGTTGGTGGATTTTCTCCCCATTTTCTTTTCGTCTTTATGGGATTTATTGGGGTTTTTTGATTGACTGCCCTGGATTCCTAGGGATTTTCTAGCTCGAGCAGAGGACCCAACTGAGGAGTTGAGAAAGACCTTGTGGACCTTCCGTAATTGATCCCTGGGTATGGTGTAAAGTTTTTGCTGCCTATAGGCGTGCTGAAGGTGCTCCAGATCCACCCCGGCTAGGTCTTGCTCCTCTAGCTCCATATCTGCCTCCCCGTCCTCTGTCTCCTGCAAGTCTTGCAGATCTTGAGCAGTGTCGAGGGGAGAGAGATCATACTCCTTGCCCTGGGAGGGTCATTCAGTCCCTTGGCTTGTGGATTGAGGTGCAATGCTCGGAGGAGGTACATTGGGGTTCGCAGGGGTTGTGGGGTTTTCTGGCTGGTTTTGTAATATTGCAAACTTATTACTAGTTGAGGGATATTTGCTTACCTGGGCCGATTGTTTCCTTCCTCCTTGTTGCCTTTTCCCTGCTGGTTGTACAAAGCCGTCCTTGTCCTTGCCGCTTTCTGGGTTCCCTTCTTTGTGGGCTGTGTTGAGAGGGCACTCTCTGAATAGGTGACCATATTTGTGGCATTTTCTGCACTGGAATGGGATGTGTTCGTAGTCGATGGTTTGAGACCAGTCCTCGTCATGATATTCTAGCGTTATGGATCCTGGGAGTGGCTTAGCTATGTTCAGGTACACACAGATTCGCGCATAAGATGTATAGCGCCGTTGCTTGGTGGCTTCGGAGGACTTGACATAAATGCCAATGGTGTTGCCAATGCCGGCCAAGACCTCTTCCAGCCAGAATTCCTAGGGCAGAGAGTATAATATAATCGAAACCGGTGCGTGGGAAAAGTCTTCCTTCTCAGGGATGAAATTCTCAGTCCAGAATCTTAAAAAGAGTTCTGCCGAGTTGTAGAAGTATGGGCTTCCGTCAAAGATGCGATTGCGATCCTCAAGGTTGTGGAAGATGATTGTGAAGAATCCCTTAGAACCCAGTTGTAACTCATAGTGACCTTTTGGTTTCCACCAATATTGTATCCATTTGATCAGATGTCGCTCAGAAAGCCAGAGCCCTAGAAATTTTCCTACCAGGGCGTAATCTCGCATGTATTGCTTCTGCTCTTCAATGCGTGGTGAGCTGATAACATATTTTGGGGCCTGTGGAGCCTGTGGGATGCATTTACCCGGCATCCATGGAGTTGATGCCATTGCAGGGACAGTCTCTTTCTCTGAATCTATGTCCATTTCTTGGTCCCTGAAGGTTCCTTTCACTAGGAGCTTCGCACGCAAGTCTGGTGGTGGCTCAAAGGATGGCCGCTTCACCTCTTCTGTAGGATTTCCATTAGCCGTGATTTGGCTAGAGGAGGTGCCCGTCGGCTCCCCCTCCCTGCGAGTCATGAGCCCCAGCGGGGCGGTAGCTGTGGTTTCACAGATCAAAACTGTGGGGAAGCACTAAACCCTAGTCGCAGAGCACTCATTCTTCACAAGCTAAGAAAAACCTAAGCATAGTTTAAACATTGTATTTTTTGGTCATTTTCTGATCAAATTTTAGCATGCCGTTAATATTGATACAACCAGACCTGGTTAATTAAATTTAAGAAAATAATTTATGTTAATTAAATCTAAGAAAGTAATTCATCCTCCACTTTTGTATGGTGATAACTCTTTTAAGATTAACTATCACAAATATTTAAGCATCCATTTAAATTGTCATTTAAACTCAAACCAAATTGTCAAGAAGATCTAATCATTAGTGGTCCAAAATCTTATTATGGTCTTAAAAATTATATGTGTAGAAATATCAAAGTTTGAAATTGAGATAATATAAAATTTGTTTTCAACAATGTACTTATATTAGTTATTCTATATTAATAGAACTTTAGATTTGCAACATCTTTAGTGAGACCTAGAATAAAATTGAGAAAGTTCCAATAACCTATAATTTAAAATTAAATGCAACAAGTCATGATTAGGTGTGGAGAAGTTCAACAATGATAGGAAGATAGGCTCAATGTTATATTTTCTAGTATGAGAAAGGATAAGCTACATGTTATTGTTTATAATATGAGCAATAGTCACCACATGTGCAAACGGGGTTGGGTCAAAGCCTACTCTCATGACTGAACTAACTATAAGAAGATAAAAGTAGACAATCAAATTGTCACAATATAGATAATAACAAATCTTACATGTTTGTAAAGTTTAAAGATAAATAATCAAATCATTAATAAGACAAAGATTCTTACATCTTTATGAAGTTTAAAAATAAATAATAAAATCATTAATTAGAAGAAGTTAAAATATTACAAATATTTTATTTTTCATAATTTAAATTATCATAGAAACAAATTTTCCAAAAATATGAAATTAAAGAATAAAATTAATATTACTAAAATTATGACCAATACTCATGATTTTCATAATGAAACTCCTTTATAAATTAATCCAAAAAACATTGCAAACTCTAATTTGTAAAAAAAATTAAAAAAAATGGAAGGTGAACATCATTCCTTTTTACCAAATTTACTAAATAACAAAACATAACTTTACTAAGTCTTATAACTTAATTATTTTTTTTAAATTCATGAAAATTATAAAAACAAATTCTATTTTCCTTTACGCCATACATTGAAATTACATTTAAAAAAATATTTTATCTATTTCCATTTATTTATAACCTTTATCAATATAAAAAATTAAAATATTAATAATTTCCAACTCTCATTCCTATTTCATTGATTTGTATGATGAGCACAATATTTAATAATTAAATTATATTTCATTGATTTGTATGATGAGCACAATATTTAATAATTAAATTTATATAAAGACTACTCGACATCAATATATGACAACATATTATATTGCAACATTTTTTCGGGGAACTATATATATATATATATATATATATATATTTTATTTTCTTTTAAGATTATATATCTAGGGTTTTCAACGCAAATAATATTTTAATTTCTAAGATTATATATCTAGGGTTTTGAACAAGAATAATACTTATTTGTTTATTTATTTTTTAGGAGATATTTTATTTCTAAGATTATATATCTAGGGTTTTGAACATGAATAATCTCTGTAGTTTTTACCTTTTTTACCGAGAATAATCTCTGTAGTTTCTCTGGACTTCTCTGTCGTCTTCAGAAATTATTTTTTGGCTTCTTCAAAGGGTTGAGCATTTGGACATCTGAAATGAGGTGAGTCACTTTTTACTTTGAT